>CACRXK020004770.1:0-30415 GCA_902702795.2 Paramuricea clavata | reverse complement strand
CGGTTTGGCATCGACTATAGGATTGTTTCTACAGGAGGGAAGGTAATGGTTGTTCATCACGACCAGTTAAAATGCAGTTATATCCCTTTTGAAGAGGGCGAACTGGTTTGCCCTAGTAGGGAAGTAGGTGAGTTCCAGGTGGTTGATGTTACAGTATCGACAGTATTCCTCATGTTCGACCTGCCAGACTAAGACAACATAATAATCCACCATTGAGATATGGATTTGACTAGAAATATGTCCTCGGGATGAGAACATGAAGGAGGAGGATAGTGTAATGGATATCTGATAATGGATATCATAAGGTGTAAATAAGATTAGTAAGTCATAATTAACTGCGGATGCTCCACTAGCACGCTGCATCTGTGATATAGTAAAAATAGCTCTCTAAATAATTAAAGGAAGGTAACACCCTAGAAATAGAGAATATAAATATGCAATCGGAAAATGAATAAAGTTAAATTGGATCTAGACCATGTTGTGTGTTGTGTTAGCTCAGCTTGTTACATTTGGACGAAAATGTTGCTCGTGTGATGCCTCTAAATCCAAACAAGAACAGGCTCAATACTATCTGTATTTCACTTGCGTACCACAACGAGCGCATTTCCCAAGTGCATCCACAAATATCTCTTCATCTGTGTCCACAAGCTCGGACGTTACTGGTCACAAAAACTCCAGTTGCAGTACCAGTGCTCCGTCCACATCTGAAAACAACACTAACACCGATCCAAATAATGGCGCCAAAATGTCAAACAAGTGGAGCGAGGTGCAGACCAGCATACTTGTCAACGAGTGGAAAGAAAGAATCGATCTGCGGAACGACAACCAAAGCGAAAGATTAAAAAGACAAAGGAGGAGCAGAAAAAGAAAGCGAAGAAAGGCAGAGTAACTACTGCAAGTGCGATGATCGATTTGACGGAGAAGCTGGCGGGAATGCAGAACTCCCAGATGGAAATGATGGAGAAGGCACAGAAACATGCAGAAGATTTACTGGTCAAGCTTGAAGCAGATCAGCGAAAGCTTAACGAAGAAGGGCACAGAAGAGATCAGGAGTTTTCTTGAGAATGACAGAAATAATGAAAAAGTAGACAGTGTAATAGCCTGCTCACAACCTGAAATTTAAAACGGGAAAGATTTCAATATTTTCCCCTTTGTAAATTTCAGGCTGTGAGCAGGCTAACCAGTGTAAGGGAACAAACATTTTTTATAACATACATTTCAAAACATTTAATTGATATACATGACTGTTAACTGTTTATGGATTATATTCAAAACTAATTTTAATAATAATTATTTACTTGGCAATAGTTATGTACGCAGCATGACAATATTACTTCTGAAATATTTTCGAATCGATTGTCCAGCCTTTTCAGCAGTATTCTCCATCTTGCCTTAAGGATTCCAAACTCCCATTCAACCGTAGCTCTAGCGGAACAAAGGGTCTTGTTAAACCGGCATTGAGAACGATTACGAATAGCACTGTTAGGGTATGGCTTCATCAACCAAGGAAGCAATGGATATGCCCCATCTCCGAGCAGCATAGGCTGAACTTGTAGTTCATTGATTGTTGCCAATGGTTCAGCCAAAATATTGCCATTCTGTGCCTTTTGGAAAATATCACTGGACCTTAAAACTTGTGCATCATGCATGCTGCCAGGATAACTGATTGCAGTGTCGAAAAATGTTAAATTTTTTACTAGCACTGCCTGCACGATAACGCTGTAGCGATGATGTCTATCGAAATAATCGAAAGGCTCTTTCGGTGCAATGATTTCAATGTCCCACATCTCGTTCCATCTATTGATCCAACTACATGTAGGAAACTGGAATCATCCTGAAATAAGGCTAAGGCTCCAGTGGTTTCATCACAATTGCAGAGATATTTATTATATTGCCTCGATAATCTATTAAGGACCTGGCAAAATTCCTTTGTGATCATCACACACGTAGACTTCCCAACATCAACATGAGCAGCGATAGCACGAAAACTTGAGGCCACTGGAAGCTGCCATAATGCAATAGCAACTCACTTATGTGGAGGGATAGCGTCTTGCAAAATTGTGTTCTCCTTGGCGATTTCTGGGGTCACAATGTCTACTAGCTGTAGGAATTTTCTTTACACGTGCAAAAATGTTCTTTGCAATAACCTGATTGATGATCATCTCCAAATATAACAAACCACCCCAGTTGTGGTCTTGGAAGCTCCCAGTATTGGCGCTGGTTTATATCTGACCAACAATTCTCGCAATAATCATTTCTAATGTTATTGTTCGAACGTATTGAAAATAGCGTAGGTTTTGAAGAATCAACCGTCTCCTTCTGGACAAAGATCTATGTCTGGCAGAAGCATGCATTGTTTGGTATTGAAAATAAAGGAATAGCAAAGAATTAGTGTTCTCCATCTTGCCAAATTAAATGCTTCAAACTGAAACTCTATGCAAAATTCCCAGTTATTTACTTTAATAGACTTTTGTTAGATTTTAGATAAGCTATCTGTCAACAGCACCAAACAAGCATGCAATGCTTTTATGAGTGTGACTGCGACATGCTTGGCACACATTCTAGCGTGAACTTGGAATGTATTCATGCAAGCATGCTAATCCTGTGCCAGGGCGAAGGGAGAGAGGGTGTGGAAACGGCAATACATCTCTTGGGACCATCCGTGATGTGGGCTTTGGGGGGGAGGGGTAAGAAGTGCTAATTGTAAACAAATATATATGGCAACACGTATATGACCCATTAGAAGATAAGCTCAAACTATTGCTTTATAAAATTTGTATGTTTTTGCTACTTTTAGCTGCTATAAGAAACTTAAAGCTAAAATTTAAATAATGAAAAACTATATTTCAGGTGTTATTTTATTATAGACTTATAAGAGAGTGTCAGCGCACACTGCTTCCTGATAAAAAATCAATGATTTCCAAAACCTAAATTATAATTTGTTATGATGAAAACCTTTGCATAGACAAAATTATGGAGTGAGCAAACATGAGACAGATAGGTTTTGAACCTTTCAAAGTTTGATGTCGAATTGACAGTTGAAATAGTACCAAACTCCAACCTGAAATGTGCAACCTTATCGTGTATATTTTTGTCAATTTTGTTTACTGGCCTTTGTTAAATTCACTTGCAATGGCTCGACATAAGTTTTAACATACAAACGCTTGGACTGTGAAAATGTGTCGAGCTCGGAAGAAAGCAGAGCCCATGAAAAAGCTATCCATATACCCCTACAGTCATTCAGCTTCCTTGCTATTTAGAAGTGGTTGCCCATTAATTGAAGAAAAATTGCTATTGTATGTGCTTTTTTCCACTTCCTTTCCTGAAAATGACTACAATATTAGGGCTAAATTAGCAGAGAAATAGGACCCAATAGTCCACCCAATTGATAATGTCTATCAAATTAACTTCAAAAATCATGATTTGAGGAATTATATATCGGGCAACCCATAATTTAATGACAGGTTTTGGCAAGGTGAAAGGAACCCTTAGATGGGTGTACTACAACACTATATTGACTGAAGGTTTGGAAAAATTTAGTCAACTTTTGAAGGATTTCCTTACGCCCTGTTTACATGAGACCGGAACGAAGTGAAACTGGGACCATTTTGTTTCGGTCATAGTATTATTTATAATAGATGTTTAAATGAGACTGGGACGAAAATAACTCAGACCAAGTCTCAAGTCATTCCGCCTGCTGGACCAAGCCGACTGACTTCAGACCAGCATGAATTCAGACTGGAATGAATGTAAACACAAATGCATTTCAGACCAGTCTCAGCTGTAACCTTGACATTGGAACAAGTGAACAACACATGCTAAAAAAAGCCATCTAAAAAATAAAATTACCTGGCAAGGGGGAATAAATTGAAAATTTTGTGATTTTCATACCGGCCTCATGTAAACATGTTGACAATTTCAATTTTCATTCCGGTTTGATTTCGTCCCGGTCTCGTGTAAAAGGGGCCTTACAAACTGTGATTCAGTATCATTGGATGAGATTACAGAATGGAAAGATTTTATAAGTGAGCAATGTTTAGAAGCAAGATATATAAACAATGAAAGAAATGCCACTAACAGAGTCAAACCATCTCCAGAAAAGTGTAAAATCCTGTGATACTGAATCACAGTTTGTGAGAAAATCCTTCAAAAGTTAGCTAAATGTAAACCATCACGGATGGTCCCAAGAGATGTATTGCTGTTTCCATGCCCTCTCGCCCTTCACCCTGCCCGTTTCCTCAGATACTGATCGCTTTTTGCTGTTATTTAAAATACGAAACACATTTGATTTCAAAACACCAGCCGGTTCTGAAATTTTTCATAAGGAATACTTTTTCTTTGCGAACGTATGTGCGCATTTGATCAGTAATATTGCCATGATAAACCATTTATCGGTTTGCATTGACTTACTATACCTGCAAGAGCATGCAGATTCAATTTATAGTCTCATTGTGTTGTTATGCAATGTCTTTTAATATCACATATAAGTAGCCACATCATCAAGGATAGGCTTAATGCAATTGTTTGAAAGTACTTGTGGGGCTGAGTAACCTTAGTGTAATCCTGAATCACTGCGAAAGAAATGTAAAAAGTTAAAAAGTTATATTACTGTGAGTAATCTATTAAAGTTCAAATGTATATACAATGTAGTCTATTATATATAATAAAATCAACAATATGTACTGCATAATATATGATCAGAAAATCGCGGGCTTGGTATAAACAAACAAACAATGATTTGTATAAAATGTTGTATCTGAAATCGTTTTTTCACAAGATTCAAGCAAGAATTTAAAATGTCTATATTACTGGAAAAGGGATTAAGTATTTTGAAATTTGAAGGGTTCATCATTATCGTCACAAAGAATAAATGTAAAGTCGGAATTTGCCTGCCATCAAAATGTAAAAGAGGTAATTGAAAAGCTATTTCTGTTATTAAGCCGCATTGCACCCTGGAATTGGGAATGGGGTAAGTCGCATTGCGCCCTGGATGACACGTCAACTTCTGGGCACGATTGTCTAGCGCATATTTATTGTGGTCATGAGTATAAAGTGCAAAATCTGGGCTTTCAAATGATGCATCATGCGAGAGAATTGATCAAAATTTGGTGAAGATTTTCAATTTTACAACTTTCTTTTTACAAAACCTGTGACAATGGCGATGTGCCAAAACTGGGGTTGTGCTGCAAGTTTTAAGGATGAAAAAGAAGAGGTTTTTAAAGAGTTTCCCTTCCTAAATGTCGTGTAAAACAAACGAGAGTGTTCAAGGCAAGTTCTTGTCCGAATCATTTCGCAAGATTTTCAGCCAGAAAAATGGCAATTTCTTCAAATCTAACGGAAAAGTGAAGTAAGAAATCACAAGAAACATGAACAGGTTTATTTAGATGTTAAATGCAAAACAAAGGACTCACAAAACAAAGGATTTGATGATATTATTTTAATAATAAGCTTTATAATCACACAAATGGATAATACCACTTGGAATTAACCTTTTGTTACAGAGAAATGATGGCATCTGTAAAGTTTTTGTGAGAGTGTGTGTCCAACCTTTTCAGGTGGGTACCAACCCAAATGGATAATACCACTTGGAATTAATGGAACACAAATGGATAATACCACAATTAACACAAATGGATAATAATACCACTTGGAATTAACCTTTTGTTACAGAGAAATGATGGCATCTGTAAAGTTTTTGTGAGAGTGTGTGTCCAACCTTTTCAGGTGGGTACCAACCCACCTGAAAAGGTTGGACACACACTCTCACAAAAACAGCATGACTATTTAAAAGTAACTGTGGAACCTAATAGACCAAAATACATGCAATATAAAAGGAAAGAAGTGTGCAAATTGTGCCAGAAAACGTTGTTACTTGGTCCACATTTAAGAAAGATCCATAAAATGTCAAGGGAGGATTACAATAACTTAAATCCCAATGTTGACAGGGAAATTGAGAAAAATGACAAGTCAGTCAGTCTCATGTGAGAAAAATGACAATGAGCATGGGACACAAACGTCTTCAAATCTAATGAATATTTCAGTAGATCCAGAGCCTATTGCAAGAAAGTGTTCTGGTACATTACATGAAGCAATGACAGAGATAGAAAAACATTGGGAACCAAAGACCATAATGAAATCAACTGAGGCAAGAAAGGTAGTAAAGGAGACCATTGGAAACCAGAAGTGTATATAACCCCTAATTGCAGAAGAGCTCTATCTATCCATTAGAAGAAATGGTAAGGCTTTTTGTGCACAAGATGTATAGCTACCAAGTAATTGCCACAGGCCAAGCTCTGTGCAAAAGAAAAAGAATGAAGACAATTTGTCCATTGCACAATATCTACATGGCACCTGTATGAATAACCTTACAATTGCTGAGTGTGAAACAGCAATTGAACTTTTACCTTACTTGTGTTAATATTTTCACTTTCAGAGGTACTATAAATATCCCAAATTTCCTTGCATTTGTTTAAGCAATTCCTGCACACCAGTGACAATACTTTCATACTTTATTGCAAACGATCATGTAGAGAGACTCTGAACTTTAAAGCATGTAAATCATTTCCCCGCCTTAACATTCATCTTTGTATTGATTTTTTCACTGCCAAACCTGTGATAAAGACTTTAAGTGGTCTGAGAAGATGCGAGCTACAAACTGGAAGGAATATTGACATTGGATTGCTTCTGGCAATAATCCAAGGAACATGCATCATAAGTGTTAATATTTTATGTTAACATTTGATTACTCCACACAAAATATGCAAACATTTGTGTAACAATTAGAAGAATAACCGTATTTGCAAAAAGATGGGGTTCAGATGTTGAAAAAATTATGTGTTACATACCAGAGATTTAAACATTGAGAAGTTACAAATTACTGTACTATCATACTAATTCTGTAATTTGTAGTAGCTATTATATTAACTGCAGACAGGTAAAAACCGTACTGTCTTCTAGTTTTCTCATTGGCTAATAGCATACGAGTAATTTTAGAATTTTTAGGTATTTGTAGGCATTTGTGCTATTTTTCACCGGAAACAGTAATTTGAAAAGGTTATATTGGATGGAGCACAGGGTATTACAGTGGTAGTCTCACGATAAATTACAAATATGCGGTACTTTAAAAATGTCGGGGAAAAAATGCAACTTTACAGTTTATTTCTATATACAATGTTGTGGAAGTATTTCGCAAATAATTTGTTAATAGACCTCAGTAGTGCTTACGTTGCACAGTTTTAAATCCATGCATATATTAACATTAGGTATATTTTGTCGTACATGTTTCCCGCATTACAATTAATTGTTTCACACTGACTTGATGTAAGCACTTCTAAGATCTATTTACTCATAATTATTTTCTAACCAAGCTTTTGCACATATGTGAATATTTTCTACCAACCTTGGTTTCAAGTTTGGTATTATATGGTCTGTGTAAAAAGAAATGAAGTTTGCCATCTCCTTTTGCATCAAAGTTACTCCCTCTTTGAATCTAAATTTTTCCATATATTTCTCCACTATTATAGCTTTGTGGCAGACAGGAGCTATAAACCAAAAATAGAATACAATAAACTAAGTATGAATGATTCTTTGCAAAGCCCACAATTACATATTGCATTTTTTGACATTCTTATTTATTATGCATTGGTATGTATTCCCAAAGCAATTTGGGAAATTAAAATTTGGACAATTAAACCTACAGTGTACCTCCTACCTATATTGACCTCTTTACCATTGTTCTCCTTTGTCCAAATAATTAAATTGATTATTAAAGTTCTTAAAGTCGTTTCTAAAGCTCTCATGTAATTAATAATTGAGCAATTGCTTTTGGAGAGTCATTAAATCTATCCAAAGTCTTCGCAACAATATTTATCACTTGAAAAGATCGAGTTCTTTCATCTCAGCGTAATGATATGACAACCAAGACTCGTTCAAGTTTGAAGGTTGAGGAGTTTCCAACTGAACTTAACAAAAAATGGAAGCCTTTTTCAAGTCAGAAGCGTTCAGAAAAATACTGTCCACTGCAGTAAATGTTGCCGTCGAAACGGCAATCAAATGTTTTAAAAACGAATTTGTGGAGTTAATTGACTCTAGAATCAATGTGCTTGAAGATATGAACAAATGTTTGCAAGAAGATCTCAACAAGTTGAATCGAAGGCTGGACGAAGTACAGAACAAAGCTAACGATAACGAGCAGTATTCTCGGCGAAATAACTTACAAATCTACAGTATCACTGAGAAACAAATCGAGAATTGCTATGACGAAGTCACAAAGTTTTGCAAAGAAGAATTGCCTTTTCTGAAACTTGGCTTAATGCAAATATTGACAGCAATTTAATTTTAATTCCAGGCTATAGCACTCTGCTAGGAAAAGATTGTCATACATCACGGGGAGGTGGGGTAGCCCTTATATGTAGCGGATTATCTTTGGTGCTCCAGGTGCTTTGATTTAGAATGTGACAGCATAGAAACACAGTGGGTCGAACTTGTCGCTAAAAATCTTAAATTTATTTGTGGTGTCTGTTATAGACCACCAAATCAGTCTTGCTCATGACATGTGTGAATTTTTTCATCATTTTCAATCTATGTTAGATGAAATTGCTACAGAAAATTTTTTTGCTGTTATCATCCTTGGTGATTTTAATGCTCATTATAACTTTTTCGATATTACAACTCCGAACTCTGACATGGGGGTTAAACTCTTTAATTTTCTTGAATGTAATAATCTATCTCAATAAATCGATGAACCGACTCACATTACTTTGTCTGAAAACATTACTAGACCTTATCATCACAGATTCGCCTGGATATTGTTTGTCGTCTGGTACATTGAGTCCTCCTGCTAATTGTGATCATAATATTGTCTATGCTAAATTTAATATTGATCTCTCTAAACCAAAAGCTTTTAAAATGACAATTCGTTTATATAATAATACAAATATTCCCGCCTTAATCGAGTCATTAGCAAATGCAGATTGGGACAATGTTTTCGGCAATTCCCGAGCGACATTGATGTTTTATATGAGAATTGGTTTCAATTATTCAAAAATATTGTTGACTTATACATCCCTTGTAAACAAGTTACAATTAGACCTAAAGACAAACCTTGGATGAACAGTTTGATTAGACGAAATATACGTAAATGAGATAGATTTCTAAAGAAATTTTCATCAACAAAGAATTCTGCTTTACGGGAATTCTGCTTTATGGGAACGCAACCAAAGGCAAAGTAATTTAATTTAGTTGTAACTATAATTAAAGAGGAAAAAAGATTGTAACGATAAAATAAACGGGTTACTTGCTAACCCATCTACATCGTCAAAGAAATGGTGGAATATTACTAAATCAATTTATAAAAATAAATACTCACCTTCTATCCCAGTAATTATAAATAATGGCGAATTTAATTCTGACTCTAAGCAAAAAGCCGAAGTCTTAAACAATTACTTTGTACTCAGCTTGCAACTTCTGTTTCAAGTGTTGTTCCAACCTTGCCAAATCCAACTTGTTTACTTTTGTCAATTACCGCTATTTAACTGTATACAATTTATTATGTAACTTGGACATTTCGAAAGCCTGTGGTGAGGACAGTATTAGTAATAGAATTCTCAAATGTAGTTGTGAAGGCCTCTATAAACCTCTCACAAAACTAATAAATCTTTCATTTTCTCTTGGCCAGTATCCAAGTTGTTGGAAATTGGCTAATGTTATACGTTTGTTTAAGGGTGAAAATTGCCAATACAAAATTAATTATCACCCTATATCTCTACTATCTTGCCTGTCAAAAATTTGTGAAAAAATGACTGTAATGCAGTTATAATTTACATTGTAAACAAAATATATATCACTATGGAGAAAGGCCACAAAGTTAGAGCTGTTTTTCTGGATATCTCTAAAGCTTTTGACAAAGTCTGGCATAAGGGCTTATTGGCAAAACTTAAAAGCATAGGAATTAGTGGGTTGTTATACTCTTGGTTTGAAAGTTATTTAACCAATCAATAGCAGCGTGTATCTGTGAATGGTTCTAACTCTGATTGGGGGAAAACGGAAGCAGGAATGCCCCAAGGTTCTGTACTTGGTCCACTCCTCTTTCTTGTGTATATTAATGATATTTCCGATGATATTTCTTCTGATTGTTTTCTGTTTGCAGATGACTGATTATTAAATGAAGTTACTTCACCTGCTATTTCAGCACACAAGCTGAATTCTGATTTACAATCTATTGCCACTTGGGCAAATGGTTAGTAACAATGAATGTAGACAAAACGAATTCAAGTAAGATTAACAAACCAATTCATCCCCCACTTACATTGTTTGAACAATGTTATTGAAGACGTTGTATCACATGATCACTTAGGTGTGACTCAGAGGAGGAGTGGTCACAATAACGTGATGCATTGCGATTATTCCAATTAATTATATATTATTGATTTTCCACAAGCGGGCGGTTATTGTTCGCTTGACCTTCACTGTCAAAACAACAGGAGTGAGAAATACGGCAGATTTTGTAAAGCCAATTCACCGCCATAAAGCTTCAGTTTTGGAAGGACACAGTCTTCTTTTTGTTCATTGTGTATCGTAAGAGCCTATGCTGTTGGTTCCTATGGGTTATCGTGTGTTCAGTTCCAATGCCGTGGGATTCACATCAGAAGAGTCGCTATATTTGTCTCTAAAAGTTGATGAAATCTTCGCCGATTGCAATAGCCCAGCATTGATAGAGTATATAGATACATCCCAGTTGTGTTTTTAGGGTAAGTCGTTTGTTTTAATCCTTAAAGCCAATACAAAGGCAATGCATCTACGCAATGCTGTTTGCTTTTTGTATGATTCACATTTTTATAGCCAATGTTAGTAACAATATTGTGCAATTTGTGCTTTCTATTTTCAATGAATATATGCATATATAGCTAAAAATAGTTTAAGCCTAGACTGTTCATTTGGTTTGATCATAGAGGTTTGATTACTTTGGTATTTTGTACGTACTATTAAAGTAATTAACCCATTGAATTGCATGGAGTCACATTAATTGCGCCCTCAGGCTGATGCACCCTACTTTATTATTTCACTCTGTCTAACGCCAGATTATTTTACTCTGTCTAATGGCAGCTGGCCTATCTGCCCATGTGTCTAGTTAACCCATTGAATCGCATTGTGCCCTCATGCGCCCTACTTTAATATTTTACTCTGTCTAACATGAGACGATTTTACTTGTCAAGGGGAGAGCACTGACACTTAAAGGGTTACACAGAAGATTGTTTTCATGTATTGCAGTTCTCTGACCTCAGTGATCTAAGGCAAGATGGAACAGGACAATCTCTTATCTTAGGGAATGTTATTTTGTGGGATTTCGATATTCTGCCATTGCCACCTTCTCAAACAATTCAACCTCAAGGTCCCAGGGGCGGATCCAGCTCCGAAACTGACTGTGGCTCCTAAATCACGGTTAACTAGGGGGGTCCGTGGGCATGCCCCCCGTAAAATTTTTGAAATTTGAAGCCCGGAAACACCATTTCCTGCAATCTGAGCGGCGTATTTTCTCCTCAAATTTCAGTCTATGGACGGTGAAGCATGTCCATCAGTATGTCAACAGTATGGGTAGGATAGTATGATTGAATTGTAAGCCAATTACCGTCGCTAAGGTAAACATCATCGACGTGAATTCGTGATTATGCACATTATGCATTGCTTCTTCAGTAAGTGCCCTGTATGATCATATTTTCAAAAACTGACATGGCAGTATCAGACAAGCACTTTGCAAAGGCAATTTTAAACCAAGTGAACGCTCCATTCTCAACGGGTGTATAAGAAAAAAAGTAAACAATTTGAAACAGCTCTCAATTTCACCAACCGTTCATGCCATTAAATATTTGATAAACATAGATTGTTTGGGTACTTATAATGTAGAATGAACAAGAAATTTTCGTAAAGATAAATTTTCCAAAGCAGGGGAGTGGGGCGTAAAAAAATATATACCTGTGGTGCCGGTTTCATATCGTGAAAAAATTAGGGTTGGTAGGTCGGAAATAATTTTTTTTTTGAATATTTTTTCATGGTTTTGTCGATTTTTTGCTGGGTGGTTTGCAGCAGAGTCCCCACATCAATGTTAACTAGAGATGCGTATTTTCTATGGACGAATTTAGGCAATTTGGTTCAATAATTAGTGTGACAACAGACGCCATTTTGGCATGCTGTATGAGCAGCCCGCAACCACCTGGAGAAAAAAGGGTCGCACAGTCAATTACGTTGAAAAAATAATAGGGTCGGCAGAAAAAATAGGGTCGGTCGGGAACCGGAACCACAGGTATTTTTTTTTACGCCTGGGGGTCTTTCTTAGCAGCATTACTGTAAAATAGCTTGCACATGAAATTTAAAAGGTTAAAATGCATTTTGAGTTGATGGACGAGAAATTTGTTATGTGTTTTATTAATGGTCCAAATATCAGAAAATTTGCTCAATTTTAAGTTGTTCAAATAGGCACTGAAACTATAATTTTTGGCACAAATTCCTTTCACGCATGCTTAATTCATGCATTTACCTAATTTGCATATTGTTACTTCACTTTTTTTACAACATAGTTTAAGAAATCTATGTTAAATTAACCCATTAGTGTGCAAGGTCTTTCCAATAATGAGTAAAATTACCCAAGAACTAGACAAAGTATTAATGTAGCACAGAATGTGGTATTTGGGTGTGTATTATGACAACAGTAATTGAGTGAACTATCATTATCATTTGCTTGCATGGCCAATATCTACATGGTTGTTTGAGTAACAGGTATATAAGACAATGGGGGAGGATGTGGGTGACTACCATATTACCACCCAGTTGTCAGAAATCTCAATTCTGTAACCTATTGAGAGCCAGCACTCTCCCCTTGACAAGTAAAGTCATTTGGTGTTAGACAGAGTAAAATAATAAAGTACGGCACTTTAGGCCTCATTAGGGTACACTGCTACTCAATGGGTTAAACTTATATATACATCTCTTGCAAATTTGCTTAATGTATATCGTACCAATTTATAACTTTCAATTAGATATAAAAATAGTAAAATTATTAATTTTTACAGCTTTGTTACACATGTAGTTATTCAGCCACCATTCAATGACTTTCAGGAATTATTTGGGGGAGGGGGTAACTGCCCACCATGTATGCACCGATAATAAGAATATTTATATCAGTAATTTAGCTGTAGTCTTACATGACATTTCCTCCATTTCCATGATTGTTTAAATGCTCATGAGTGTAACAGTGTGGTTGCAACATGCTTTCAAGTGTTTAATGGCTCAATGTTATGTTGCTCCATAATGGGACTTTTTGCTTGACAACCTGCCTAAAGCCTGATTCACAGTTAGTGATTTTGTTCATCATGATTTTCTCATCCTGATGGATTCAAATGAGTGGGCTTGCACATAATCGGTTTTCGCAAGTTATGCTTCCATGTCTTTTGCATGTTACTCATCTAGTCATCACCCCCCAGCAGAAGAAATATTTGTTGACAAAAGATTTGCTGACTGAGAACCTGAATTTTAAAGATCATCTCAATATGAAGATGGCTCACTTCCATAGTTCCATATAAACACATCCTAATTCTATCCACTATTATTTGACAGAATAATAAGGATATTCAATATATAAATAAAACATATGCCACTATACTACATAATATCATCAAAATATTTACAAATAAAGTAACCTTGAATTTGTAAACATATTGCATTGCCAGTATATATAGGCGCCATATAACTAATGCATACATGTCAACAAACGGTATAATTGCCGTTAACAAATTGTTATACGGATCTATTAACATTCACAATTTAATATACCAACCAGGCAGTTACATGTAATATTATTTCACATTGTAACTTTATCATAAATTAAGAAATTAAATTAATTAATATATACTGAATCGACTGCATAAATAAAACATTGCTAATATTTCGCTGTAATATATTCGATCAGAATAAATTTACATATAGGCCTATGCACTTTGCATAAAAGTTCTAAATATCAGAATTTAGATTCAGTCTCACCTTGCAGGTATTAGTATAATATTTTAATAGGAAAGCCAATAATATAAGCGCAGGTCTATCTTTCTGGATGTTCGTATATGTTTTCTATTCCAACTTCGCTTGCTGTCTTCCCGACCACAATCTTGATTCAACAACAAAATCTCGTTCGAAACGTCTTCTTAAGAGTTTAAGCGCCAAAAAATTTCACTAAACTTCGTCCTAGAAGGCATGTCGAACAATGCATGGTGAGAAGTTTCCGAACAATTACCGATTTAAGCCATTTCCATAATATTGCACAACAAAAACATGGCCACCGTGGCTCACATGATAAAATCTCGGCCTGTGATTGGCTTGACATGCTGCACCGTGGCTCAAAGTGGCAAGAAGTTACTATATTTAGTAACATCAGAACCGCGGACCGTGGCTCAAAATCGCAGTCGCATTTTACGAACATTTTACGAACTTAGAATGATCAACTTCGAGTAGTTCTCGGTTATTGTCGTAGCAAACAATCAACATTCAGCAGGTGAGGGGTTTTCCCTACATCCTCCACAGGCATTTTTGAGGGGTTTTCCCAAGGTTTTGGACCTTTTACAGCTCAGGAATTACATCTTTTGAGATATTTACGTTTTTATTTCGCGATTTTGTTGAAAATCAAATAACAGTAAGATGTAACGATGGGAGTATATATTTGTTTAAATTTAAAAGGTTTGGGATGCGTTTATATGTATAAATAACGATCGCTTCGTCCTTATAGACATGTTAGAGAATATGACGATCTCATAAATCTGACCGTGGCTCAAGCCACGCTTGCCACCCCCTGGATCCGCCCCTGGGTCCGCCCCTGGGTCCAGATACTGTTAATGAAGATTTGGACAGTGTGCTGTCACCAATAAATTCACAAGGGCAAACTGGATGTAACTGTGATCTACAATCAATAAATTTACAAGGGAAAAATCTTTGAGTCACATATGACATATGAATAATCATAAATGAATCATAATGTTACACTGCAGAATAATGTTACACAGAGGTATTAAGGTGGAGTAATATGGTCAACAAAATTGCTGCAGCTTGCAACAAAATCAGACTTCAACGGATGTTAAGTGGAAATGTTGACATATAAGTTAATACAAATCACGAGGCAACATGTGTCAACATTTCTACTTAACATGCGTTGAAATCAGATTTTTAGTTGCAAGTTGCAGCAGTTTTGTTGCTCGTATTTACTCCAGCTTTACACTGAATATACAAAGACAATTTATAAGAATAGAATAGCAAAGAATAACGAAGTTTTAAGTACAATTTCATCTACCATAATTGTTTTTATTATACCTTTGCTGATGTGCCAGGACTTTGAAACAAAGCTCGACTGAATAATGAACTTTCCACACAAGATATATTCCTGGCGTAATTTGAGTTTCCTCATTTTCTAACTCATGATCAACAATGCCAACATTGCCATCATTATTAATAGATTCCATTTTTTGCTCCAATAAACTCGAATAAGTTAGAAAAGCTGGCTTGTTTATATTACCTGTAAAATCTTCTTTTCCCGTGATTGGTGATGACAAAAGCAAAAATACCCCATTTTCAAACAACGATTACTCATCGGTTTCAGGGGGTTATTTATGTTTTAAGGTACCAATAGAAAGAGTAACCTCACACGTGTCTCTGAATTTTGCGTGTTATGGATAAATCTTCTAACTCTCCCGAGCACGCGTACCAATCGTGTCCAGTTGGAATACCGTTTAGGATCAAGCCTCCAGACCGTTGACTTCTCTCCAGACCGTTGACTTCTCTCCAGACCATTGACTTCGAGTGGGCGTTGGTAATGGCGCAGTCGCAACCGTTTCATTCTTGGTCGCTCTTCTGGTGGGTTTTGCTTCGGGTAGTTCATTAGGACGGGTTCCAATTTGCATCTTTGGCCAGCCCGATTTGTCCTCTAGCAACCACTTTGGTCCATTCCACCATAAACAATGATCTGATAATCCTGAGGGGGTTGCTCCTCTTGTGCAAAGGTCCGCCGGATTTTTGTCGGTACGCACGTGTTGCCATTGCGCTGGCTCGTTAGACATTTGTATTTCCCCAATGCGGTTTGCGATGAATGACCGAAAATCTTGTCTGTGGCCTCTAATCCACCACAAAACATCTGTGCTGTCCGAGTAAAACATCACCATACTTATCGGTATTTCAAGAATCGGAATGAGACGTTGTGTTAATCGCAAACCTAGTATAGCGCCCATCAACTCTAGCTTTGGAACCGTCATTGGCTTCAATGGTGCAACCTTCGTTTTGGACGCGATCATCCGACAGGTAGTGGTGGTATCTTCGTACTCGCACTTTAAGTAGACGACTGCTCCATAAGCCTTAAGGGAAGCGTTGACGAATGTGATCACAGATTGACTCAGGACTGTCTTAGCTTCGCGTAAACACCTTGGTACACGCACGTTCTCCAGGTCTAACAGCTGTCGAAACCACATCTCGATCTTATCGGCAACTTCGTCTGCGATGACGTTGTCCCAGTCATATCCCCTTGACCACAGCTCCTGTAGAAGGATTTTGCTATAACCACAAAGGACTGATCAGACCAAGCGGATCAAAAACTGTTGCAATTGTCTTCAATACGTTCCGCTTAGTCAGCAACACTTCTGATGAACACCCAGGTGAAGATATTGTTAACAGGTCATCGCTGTTATGCCAGAAGAGCCCAAGAGTTTTGACGGGTGAAGTTGGGCTGTCACTTATCGATAATTCAGTTGCTAGCTCTTCCTTTGGTGTCGATGCGATGACTGCCGGGGAATTTGAGATCCACTTCCGCGCTTGCATACCGGCCAAATTCCAAAGATCTCTCAGTTGCTGGTATAACTCAATGCCCTCCTCATCCGTCTCCACACTATCGATACGTGGACTTCAGCACGGTCTCAGCAGCCATAGGGTACGTCTCTTGATGTCTTCTAGTGTTTTCTTGGGCCACGAATTGTGATTCCATCGGTGCAGAGTTTTTTCCAAATACTACACGATTGAATTCGTAGACTTCTGGTTCTCGGTTACTGTCCAGGTCACGCCACAACAGCCAGAACATCGGACGATCGTACTCTTCCATCTCAACTTGCAGGTACATTTCTCTAACATCGCACACCACCGCCACAGGTTTGCGATGAAAACAAATAAGTACATCAATCAATTCCTTTTGTAGCTTAGGTCCCGCGTAGATGACATAGTTTAACGCAACTCTGTTACACTTCGCTGAACAGTCAAAAACAATGCGCACTTTCGTGGTGGTCTTGTCCATCCTTACGACAGGAAAGTGTGGAAGTTACCACACTTCGGATGGAAGCTCTTCCTCACTCTTGACACGGCGCAGGTACCCCTTTTTCAATGTATGCTTCGATTGTTTTCTGATATTCCGTTCCGAGAAATTTGTCCTTCCTTAACTTTTTCTCCGTATTGCACAGTAGTGTAAATCCGCGTTGTCTGTTCCAATAAGCAAATCCACCATCCCATCATGGCCGGCTTTGCAAAATCACATTGTGTTAAATGTTCCCATCTTTCCTTGCTAGCACTCCAGTCTTCCACCTTGTAATTTCCCGTAACCTTTCGAGGGGCAGGTCTTCACACTAATTTTCTTACAAAACTGTCCGTCGACACTCTCAATAGTAACATTTACTGGCATAGACTCAAATGTTTCAATCTCGTCATTCAGGACGTGTACTTTGACTGTTTGCAATGGTTCTTGAATGTCCAACACTCCTGCAACCTCAGCATTAAGGAACGTCTCGTTTGACGCATCATCGAGTAGCGCATTAACTTTCACCTTTCGATTGTTCACTTTCAACCATACCGAAATTGTTCGTAGTGAGAGTGCTTCAGTGGCTGGGGTATCATGCGTTGTTGTATGTGTGCGGGAATCAGTTTCCCCCTCCCGTGGAACAACCGGATTCTTGTCGTCTGGGCGTTTAACTTGTGGGGCAGAATCATGCAGCAGGGCATGGTGATTCTTTGTACAACCATCAGTCTTACAGGCTTTGGACCTAAGGCATGCCTTTCCCTGGTGGTCACTCCCAAGACAGCGAAAGCACAAGTGCTTAACTTTAGCTATATTCCATCTATCTTGAACCTTCATATCCTGAAACCACTGGCAAGACCATATACCATGGTTCCCCTCACACAATGCACCACCAACTCCACCACGAGCAGCAAATAGTGTACGGGACCGACCTCTATTGCCATATCTAAACTTTCCCCCACCAGCTTCATTCCTTTTCAATGACAAATCCATACCTTCAACACCATGAACCATTTCCACAGCTTCCACTCTCACCCTAATCTCTTCCTTCAACCAATCCTTCAAGCTTAACACTGACCTCTCCTTTTTATGTTCCCTAAGCCAAAGACTATAGCTTTCAACCTGTCTTTCTGCAAGCTTTTTGACCAACAAACCATGCAACATACCTTCCCCCAACTCTCCATCCCGACCCTCTGCCTGCAACTTAACAACGGTTATCCGGACAAGATCTGCGAATCTCTCAAAGCCCTGCACATCACTACCCTTCAGGGAAGGCATTGCCTCTAGCTGATCCATATAAGCCTGCAATTGTTGCCTTCGCCCCCCAAACTTTGTCTTCAGAATTTCCTTAGCCTCCTCGTATTCAGGCAAAGAAAGCCCCAACCCTCGAATCGCTTCAAGTGCAGTTCCTTTTAAACTCTGACGCAATCTGGCCATTTTGATATTGGCTGGCTCGTTTCCGCTATCCACTAAACTACTGAATAGTTTCCAGAAGTCCTTGAAACATGTTTTGTCGACCACAGGCACTTTAACTGGGTCAAGCTTATGTTTTGATACCCCAATGTTATTTCCCGTATTACTTTTTGCTGCTAACAAATTCTGTTGACTTGTTGGTGTGTGTTGAGTGTTTACAATACTGACTGGTTCACTTGCTTGTTTTGATTTTACTTGCAAAAATTTGTTAATTGCACCCTCCGCCCTTTCAATTGCTGGTAATGTTTCAGATTCAAAATTTTCTGCCTCTGTATTCGTTGTTGCATTACTGTCATATTTACCAATTTGCATATAAGCATGACTGAGCTCATCCATAACATTCATGCTTTGCTCTAGCAACTCCATAAACCTTCAATTTGCCCTTCTATTGATTGAATGTCAAGCTCACCTTTTTTTGCACATAATCTTTCCAAACTGTGTCAGACTTTAGTCACCGCTGTTTTTTTTTACCTCTTGTTACGTTTCAGTTCGAGAATTCTTTCATAACTTTCATGCTTATCATCCTTTGCACTGGCTGAACTTCCACTTGTCTCGACCGTCTTTTCCTGTCCTTGAACTTCCTCATTGTCACTCATTTTTTCTGATTTTTACGACGATAGTCAGAGTCCGATACTATAACTGTTAACGTTTAACACAAGTCCACAAAACCACGCACGACTCAATCACGTTTTTCGATCGATAAATTTCCCTTCAAATTTGCCATATGTCCCGGCAGGATCGCCATAAATGTAGCCATGATATTGATAGAACTTGTGAAGTTTTCAATAAAATGTATTTAAAATAATGGTTTACAAAAAATAGTAAGAAAAGTATAATATTAAATGTTCTTTTCAAAATAGTCGCCCAATCAAAATCCTCGATAAAACAACAACAAAGTAAATTCCCCAGAACCCGGTCAAACTGGTTTTTCACGAGGACAGTTCCTCGCATGACGACTGCCACGCGAATCTCTCGCACTATTCTAGCGCCTTCTGAACAATAGTGACCACTCCTCCTCTGGGTGTGACTCTCACTTGTAATCTTTCCTGGAGTTCTCATATTTGGAAAATTTACCAAAAAGCTTCGAATAAATTTAATATGATACAAGGTCTTAAATTTAAATTAAGAAGGTCGGCACTTGAATCACTTTATAAATCATTTGTGCATTCAACACCTTAGAATATGCAGATGTTGTGTGGGATGGCTGTTTTGACTCTGATTCTGATCTTGAAAGTCTTCAGTTTGAAACGGCTAGGATTATTACTGGTGCTATGAAGGGTACGCATAGGGAAAATTTGCTTTGTGAGACGTCATGGGTTACTTTAAAAAATAGACACAAAGATCACAAATTGATTATGATGTACAAGCTTTTAAATAACTTAATTCCAATATATTTATCCGAATTATGTCCTATAACTAACAATAGTAGGACGAATTATAACCTCCGTACTAATTATAACCTTAGTATACCTCCCTCTCGTACTGAACGGCACAAAAAATCATTTCTACCATCTGTGATTACATTATGGAATTTACTGCCTGTAGAAGTTCGAAATTGTCAAAATCTTGCTGTGTTTAACAAAAGAGTAATTAAATGGAACAAGTATCCTGTTCATAATCGCCTGTACTATTTTGGTAATCGTTATCTAGCTGTACTCCATACAAGATTAAGGTTAGGCAACAGTGTGCTAAATTACAACTCATATCGCATGAATTGTGTTCCCTCACCACTGTGTGCTTGTGGAATATCAGATGAGACAGTCGAACATTTTTTTCTACATTGCAACCGTTACACTGCTCCTCGCAACATTTTGCTTATCTCTGCCGCTTGGTTAATAGGAAATACTTGGTCGAATGCATCCAATTGAACTAAATTGAACTGGATGTTGAGTGGTATTCCAAGTAATTCCTTTTGTATAAATAGTCATTTGTTCACAATAGTTCAAACATATATTGCTGAAACTAATAGGTTTTCTCATTAATCATTGCAAAATTGTGTTCCTCTTTATGTATGTTGATGCCTGTGTGTTTAGGCCGTCTTCATATATATATATATATATATATATATATATATATATATATTGTATATACGCGCGTTTGTATATCTGTGTTACATGTGTAAGTTATATATTTGTATGGTTATAATAGTTAGGTTTTAACAAACTGTTCTGTATTTTTTCTCCTATTCTCCTTTCTTTTTAAAAAAATTTTGTATATTAAATTACATAAGTTTCCTCGATAAGCCCTAGCTGCTTTTGAAACAAATGTAAAGTTTATATATTGTTTAAAGAAAAGAAGAAAAAAACGTTCCAACTTCAACATCAGATAAGAGAAAAGGTATGACATGTGGCAAATAGCAGTACTGCGCATGAAGACAAATCATCTCTTGTTTTAAATTAGAGATCTTCCTTCTTATTTTAGTCCGCCGTTTTGATGAATCTATAAGATATATGAGCTTTAATAATTAAGGTACATAAGATATTTGGATTTAATGATTACTTTTAGTAAAAAAGTTTATTCATATTATGGCCATAATGCACTATGTCATAGTAACAGCTTTCCATTTCTCTTTCAAAAAACATTCCAGTTTTCTCTTCAACAACAGCCCTGTGATCAACTGGCAAGGCCATATCCTTTGAAGTCAAGCAAGTTAAGTAATTTTCATCACCTTGATGTTGCAACAACTCTTTCCACTTTTTCAGATACATTTTACTGTATGCTTCTTCTGCTGCCAGCCATATATGGTTCTTGGTCTTTTTCAAAATTTGTCAATATAAAATACTCTTCACCTGGCAACAAAGGTGAAGATGGATCTTCCTTGCCTTAAATTGAAAGAGAAAAAATATTGTAAATACCATACTAATAGTAAAGTACTGTAGAACACTATAGTGTCGAAATACCGAAAATGAGCACAGTACAACAGGAAGTATTCTCGGATGTTTAAAAGTGGCATGAAGAAAATATGGTCTTATCGCTAATTGCTAAATGCAATGACTATAACTTACCATTTGCAAACTTTTGCATTTCTTGCACAAATCTTACAATATTGTCTTCGCTGATATCATATGCCTTCAGCAAATCTGCTAGTTCTTCCTCACAAGAATCTTGTTGGGATTTAGCCTAAACATTTACAAAAGCACAGAGTATACAATGATCATTGCAGTTTCTTCTAAGTGTCGGAAACGTATATTTCTACTCGACAAAACTGTTTATTTTAAACTTAATTTCATTGAAACTCTCACATTTGATTTACAAATTCTCTCACTGTTTTGTTTTTCTCTCATACCTGAGCCCCCGATCCTAGCGGCCGCGGGCTCTTTTGTTCGCAATACTTTATATAAGTCTTAATAACCATCTGTAATGTCAATAATATCTAAAATTATCTACACTCTCCCCCCATTTGATTCCGAAGGAATCAAATGTATGTTCTGTTCGATTAGTGTTCAAGTTCATCTTCTTCAGCGATACTTTTGATTCGTTCCTCCGCGGCTGCAGCTGCTCGTCTTTTCGGTAGAAACTCTCTCGCTTTCACATTCAAGGTTGCTTGTTTCTCTTCTGGCCCTACTGGCGGATTATCACATGTCAGTTCCATTGGGGCTAACTGCTGAATTGGCATGTTCCAAATAGGACTTCCCTGCTCTGAGTTTCGCAGCTCTTACTACACCGTCCTTTCCTTTTATAAGCATAAATACGATACCGACATTCCACTTTCCACGATTCCGTTCGTTGTTTTGGATCAAAACTACATCTCCTACTTTAATGCTTACTTCTTTCCCCTTGTTCAGATTGTGCCGTTCTCTCAGTCCGTTTCTGTAGTCTTTTGTCCATCGAGACCATACTGCGTCCTTGCACTTCGATAAATGCCTTGCTCGTTTCCTCAGCTCTACGCCTTCGACATCACTAGTTTCTTCTTCGGGAAGTAGGTTAGGTTGCATAAACAGCATTGAGTTTGGCGTTAGGGTAGGAAATTGAACATCGTCCTCGACATAGCCCAAAGGCTGATTGTTAACCGCTATTTCTACATCCAGGATCACCTCTTCAAGCTCTCCCCATTGCAAATTAGCACGTCCGATGCTCTTGTATAGTGCTCTTTTTACCAGGCCCACCATCCTCTCAAACTGGCCTCCCCACCAAGGAGCCCTGCTCAGGTTGAACTGCCAAACGATATTTTGACGGGCGAGGAAGTTTTGAAACTGTTCTTGTTTCATTACCTTTCTTATCCAATTTGCTGCTGCTTTGAAGGTCTTTCCGTTATCCGAATAGATTTTCTTTGGTCTGCCCCTTCTCGCTACGAACCGCTTCAAGCTCCTGATGCAATTTTCCGCCGTCTGATCCGGAAGAAGTTCCAGGTAAATGGCACGGGTTTAGGCTGCAGGCGAACAAGAGAATGTACGCTTTGCCAATTCTTTTCTTGCTAGATCTATAGGTTATAGGACCAGCGTAGTCTATGCCCAGGACTTCGAATGGCACTGATCCGACTGTTCGATCTGTGGGTAAGGGTCCGACAGGAGGGTGATGAAATGTGGAAGTATGGAACTTCTTGCAGCCATAACAGTTCCTTATGACTTTCTTGCTTAGCTGTCTCAGCCGAGGTACCCAGTATTTTTGTCTCGTGTAGGCCATTGTTGATCCCACTCCCCCGTGAAGGCTTTGAACATGGGCGTTGTGAATGATTTTTGTAGTAGTGAGCGCATTTGGAGGTAGATATATCGGGAAGTTTCCTTGAATTCTTCCACGGCATTCGTAAAGGTCATCAGGATTTCGTTGTAGGTTCAGCTTCAACTTATCTTCTTTGAACTGTTCCGTTTCACTGTGTGCTTCGGTCGCTCTTTTCACCCAGAACTGAACTCGTGCTTCCGTTTCAGCTGTCGTTAAAGGCCCATATGTCCGTTCAGCCTTAGAAAACTTGCAATTGCAGATAAATCTGACGATCCACGCGAAGACACGCACTGCCTTCCAAAAGCTACGATTCTCTAATAGCTCGTCCAGATCATCCATCGCACACACAGCGGTTACCAACAGTTCCTTGATAGGCTTCGATTCAGTTTCAGACTCTTTGCTAGGCTTGTTATGTATGTCAGCTGGCCATTCATCGGGTTTTGACAGCCAATCTGGTCCTGTTAACCAAGATTCTGGTAACTTCGCTGTCGTACATCCTCGGCTTCCCAGGTCGGCTGGGTTCTCATCCGTTCTCACATGTCTCCAATTGATATATTCCTTGGCGTTAATCTTCTTG
This sequence comes from Paramuricea clavata, assembly GCA_902702795.2. Classification (NCBI taxonomy): domain Eukaryota; kingdom Metazoa; phylum Cnidaria; class Anthozoa; order Malacalcyonacea; family Plexauridae; genus Paramuricea; species Paramuricea clavata. The sequence continues at coordinate 6,407 of CACRXK020004770.1, read as the reverse complement.
ACTCTGTTTGAAACAAATTGCTTGTAGGCGCCATGTCCTTTGATCCAGTACAGGGCCACTGTACTGTCCAACCATCCGGTGACTGATCTGACAGGGTATCCATCAAGCGCATTTCTTGCATTCTCGACCAAGTTAGTTGCCATATGTGCTGAAACAAGTTCAAGTCGCGGGATGGTCAACTCTTTCTTCGCCAATCTGGATTTTGCTGCGATCAATCCTTGGCTGATGCCAGACTTTTGATGTACCACAGCGTACACAGTTGCTGATGTTCCGTCTTTGCTGGAATCTCCGAACGTATGTAGATCTACGGCTTCGATTGGCTCCTCAAGGCTGGTCAGGCTTCGTGGGAAATCTAGTTCCTCGGGAAGGTTTTGCTGAAACTTCTGCCAACGAGTCGACAGTTGTTGAGGTATCTCCTTATCCCACGGCAACTTTTGATCACACACCTCTCTGTAAATGAGCTTCCCTACGAGTGCGACGGGTGAGGCAAGTCCCAGAGGGTCGTAGATTGAGGCAAGGAAGCGTAATATCTCCCTTTTGGTAGTCGCTGCTGTTTTCTGGGGAAAGGATATTGAAATTGTGTCTTCCACTTTATCCCATGGAAGTCCAAGCATTTTGGTTTCACCTGGTTTCACTCCAAGTTGATCTTTTGCATAACTCTGAACGGTAGGTGTTTGCTCGTCGTTTTCCTCCAGTTCACACACGTTAGAATGCCATTTGTGTAGGTCAAATTTTGCCTGTCCAAATATCTCCTTCACCGTTCCTTTCAATTTGTGTACACCGTCTCTGGTTTCTCCACCTGAGATAATGTCATCAACATAGAGGCTTCGCATTATCTCTTCAACTTCCGACGGATATTTTTCGCGTATAACTTCCAAATGCTGTTGGATTGTTGCTCCTAACAAGAATGGTGATTGCACAAGACCAAAGAGCACGCGAGTGAATCGCAGGACTTCAATTGTCAACGTCTCTTTGTCCTTAATCCAGTGAAACCTGAGCGAATCTCTATCCTCAGGCCGAATTCTTACTTGTAGGAATGCTTGTTTGATATCTGCAGACAAGGCTACGGGTTTCAGGCGATTTCTGACAAGTACATCCCACAACAAGTTCTGGAGGGGAGGACCTGTCTCCAAGCAATCGTTCAACGATGGACTGCTCTCCGAGGCCTTAGCAGATGCGTCGTAGACAATCCGTATCTTAGTAGATTCCGCTGCCTTCCTGATGACAGGTTTGTGTGGAATGTAATACGCATTCTTCACGGGATCATCGGTTACTTTCTCAACAATCCCTTCCTTCAACTGATCTTGGATGATTTTGTGGTACTGGTCAAGCATTTCTGGATCGCGTTGCAATTTCTTCAGTAAATTATTCAACCGTCCCAAACTGTTGGATTCGTTGGTTGGTAAAGGCTCGTCATGTCTAGGTTTCCATAGTAACCCGGTTTCGTACCAGCCATCCTCGCTGCGTCGTAGTTGTTGCTTGAAGTCTTGGTACACCGATTGTTGGCTTTCGTTGGGTTGATCTTGGAGGCCAAGTACATCCAGGCTGCATAGCTGTTCGTAATTTGCTGCTGAAGATTTGGTGAAGTACACACTGCTGAGATCTGCTTCTTCGCCAGCTGCCATAATAGTCCAACGAGTGTCGTGAGTTCTCCAACAGGCTCTCCGGGCTGTCCGAGCTTGGGTTGTGTGTTGGTCTTTATTCTCGAGAAATCACTAGCTCCCAATATCATAGAAATAGGTAATTCTGGTTTAGTGTCATTATCGTCCATTGACACTTCTTTCAAATGCTCATACTGACTGATGATTTTACTGTAATGTGGGTTTGGTATAGACAACAGTACCCCCTTGTCAACTTTGCTTGCTTGAATATTCATTTCGAAAGTTCCTTGAACATTGGAGACCTTCACATTGTAACTCTCTATCTTCTGACTGGTAGAACATAACATCATATCAATTCTCTTGTACTCGGTTTTGTTGGGTTTCTTGCGAAGGAGCTTAACCAAACCAGCTGAGATGTAAGAGCTCCCAGCCCCCGTATCCAGCAACGCTCTACATTTTACACCATCGACTATTACAACTACCACTGGATACATGACTCTGCCATTGGCAGTTGCAAGCATCATTTGTTGTTGTTGTTGTACTTGATCACATATTGATGTGTGGTGTTTAGCCTTGCACTTCAGACAGGTAGCTAAACTTCGACATTCTGAAGCCCGGTGCTTCAGACCTGTACAATTGAAGCAACGTTTTTTCGCTGCTAGTTCTTTCTTCCTAGAAGCCACATCTACTATCTTATCACAAACTACAGATTTATGTTGGTCTGAATTGCAGTATACACAGGGCTTTGGCTTCCATTGTTGTTGGTTGACTTGGAAGAATCTACCAGATTTGACTTTTGAGCCCCCAGTGTCACTTCCTCCGTGATCAGGCTTCTCTTCGATTACGATTGGATTTCTTTCACACCATTTTCTCAGGGCCTCTACCAGTTGAGTGAAACCCCAATCCTGCCACTCATCATCCAATCTTACTAAGTCGGCTCGAATCCCAGGGAGTTTGTCAAGGGTTGGTCTGACAAACCCATGTACTTGACTGAGTTTACCCATAGTTTCAAGGGCTTGGGTGTTCGTGACTAACGACTCAAAAAACTCATGTATCTTCTTGGGTTGTGTCCCTTTAACGACAGGCAATGATACAATACTTTGCATGTGGGCATTAGCTACCTCACTTGTTTTCCCATACTTTGTTTTGAGGATGGTCTTAGCTCGTTCGTACCCCTCTATGGTGAAGGGAAGTCCATCAATGTATGTACGTGCTTTTGAAACAAGGAGTTCTTTCAGATATGATAGTTTTGCAATTTGGCTTATCTCGGCTTTGTCTATCTCTGTCTCAAACTGGCCCCAGAATCTTTGCCAGTCTAGGTGTGTGCCTTGGAATTTAGTAATTACTAGTTTAGGAAGTTTAGCATTGTTACTTCTTGTAGCAGATTTCATGCGTGCTTCCTCCATCTTTTTCTCATACTCCTGCTTCATTTCTAATTTGGTCTCTTCAAATTTAAGCTCTTCTTCGAAATGTAACCTTCGTTTTTCCTTTTCGATTTCCTCTTCCTCGTTTTTGACTTTAGTATGTTCTCTCGTAATAGTCTCTTTTATCTCGTCGGCTACCTCTTCGAAACCTGAAACTTTGCTCTCGATATCAAGACTCCATTCCCTCACTTCCTCTGCTGTATCTCCCTTCTCAATTCTGATTTGTTGAACTTCGATTTTAAGCTTATGAGTCTGTTCGATTAATTCTTCGAAAACCCTTGTATGACGTTCCATTGCTTTTATCTTATGATCTTCCAGTACTCTTGCTGTATCTTCTTGTGTAAATTTTAGCATACGAAGTTTCCCATCGATTTGTTTTAGTAGCTCTTCTACTTTGTTGGTAGTTGACATTTTCAAGATGGCGGCGATATCTCACGAATTTTCGATGTTTTTATTGATTACTCACGCTGTTATTTCTCGCTCTCTCGTTGTGATTTTCGGCTAAAATCCTGCTCGGGGTCGCCACTTTGTCGGAAACGTATATTTCTACTCGACAAAACTGTTTATTTTAAACTTAAATTCATTGAAACTCTCACATTTGATTTACAAAATCTCTCACTGTTTTGTTTTTCTCTTATCTCTGAGCCCCCGATCCCAGCGCCCGCGGGCTCTTCTGTTCGCAATACTTTATATAAGTCTCAATAACTATCTGTAATGTCAATAATGTCTTAAATTATCTACAGAGCAATTAGATATCATAAGAGAAAGATAAATACGAAGTGCGACTTCTATATTTGGAAATACTGTTTCTAGTTTGTTTTCTAATATGAGCTTGTACATCCGAACCTCCGGTGATTGTACACCCGAACCTGCAGAGATATGAGACTTGAAAAAAAAATCGTGCCGCAAAAATTTTATACCCCCCCCCTCCCGGGATTTCTAATGGTCCGCCCCTAAATACTGTCCTCAAATACATCAAAGCTCCGCTGCTAACTAATTTATCCAGTGATGGATCTAGTGGCATTTGGCAAGTACATTAAAGGGCCCCACGCCACCTAGGAGTAAGGGGCCCCGCTAGGCTAAAAATATAAATAATAATTAATAATATAGCATCATATACTTCTAGCCTAAATCGCGGGGCCCTGGAGGCGCGGGGCCCGTGGCATATGCCGCATCTGCCACTGTGTAAAACCGGCGCTGTGGGGAGGGTAGAGGGGGAGGCAGGCGAATCGAACATGTATAATAGAGAGGTTAAGATACCCCGGTTCCGGTTTACGGGTACGAGTAGCGCCATTTTCTTTACCAATTTTTGCTGATGTCAGCATTTTTACCCGTAATTTCTACCCGTTTCCCCGCGGTAAACCATGGTCTACACGTAAAAGACAAACGGGTACGGGTGATTTCTGTTTACTATTTGTGGGCCGTTTAAATAGTAAAAAGTTTCAACATCTTACCCAAATAAATAATGAACATATGCTCGTCAAAGTTTTCAACAATCTATGGCGAACTTCAACAGCGAAAGTTGCCATTCTCTGATAGGCTTTCTCACGCCGGAATATCTTGGATTTCTTAAGTTACAAGTCGTTCCCCGACTTACGGGTACGGGTATATCACCCGTACCCGTAAACCGGGGTATCTTAACCCCTCTAATGTCTCGGCTCTCAACGACACTGGAACGACGATGCGGGTCGACTTGAGTATGAAGCTATCAGCGATGGTGAGTTCATCTCTAAAGTTCCAAAAATATTGGAGTTGTTTAGGTAACTGCTGCTTTGTTGGAGGTCAACCGTGGATAATGTGATGTTCCAGGGTCTGCATGTCTGAACACGCAGCAGTTGCTCTGCGCAATTTCTCGCGAGTCGTGTCTCTTATTTATTTATTTATTAGGCTTTGCCAAATCAACTTAAAATCACTTGCTATACATACATTAACATAAACGATACATACAGTGACATGGCTGGGTATACGCTACAACTTTCGCCAATTACAGCGACCCTTTACACAATACAAGACAAACAAACTTTAAAATATCGGGGGTTAAAAGCAGAATACCCCACCAATTTCTCCTTATACAAAAATTTCTGTATATTCAAGCTTACTAAATTCGTACCATGCAGAATATTTATATTTTAATCGTTGTTTAATATTCAAGCTGGTTTTAAACACAGTTCACAGACTGACAGAGAATTCTGCTTCTTCCCCCAAAAACTAACAACAGCACGATATGGGACAAGACAGGTTATGAGACGTAAATAGACAAACATATAGATTTCCAAGTTCGAGGATCCTCTGCGTTGTAAACATTTCGTAAGGCAGATTTATAGTGTTTGAGAAGTCTGTTTTTAAATCCGTTAAATGTAGTGTTTTTATCTGTCAAGTCTTTTGGTAAAATGTTCCACACTCTCGTCAGGAATGACTTCTGGTATGTTGTGGTCTTGCATTTTTTTGTTGTAAACATCAAACAGTTCGGATCAGCAATCTTGTAGCTCTTTCTCTATTCTGGATTGTTGGTAGTAGGTCGTTGTTAATGACTATCATCTCATGAGTGCATTTGAAGAAGAAAATCATATCAAGAAATTCGTGCCAGTAACATACAGGAATCATATCTAGCATATCAAGTCTCTGGTTGTAACTGACCTCACAGAAGAAAGGAAGATCCAGAATGTACTTGGTTGTTCGCCTTTGTACTCTTTCCGTGCGCTTGATCAAGTTGACTGATTGGGGAGCCCAGACGTGAGAGCCATAGCATAGTTGGGAACGGACAAGGGACAAATATAGGGTGCGACGAACGGAGATAGTTGTCAAGTGTTGATCTTCTTATATATCCTAACATCTTACTTGCTTGTGTGCATTGACATTCAACATGTTTTGACCAGGTAAGGTTAGATGTAGTCCAGACTCCCAAATCACGTTCAAACTCGGTGCTTTCTAAGACATTGTTATGAAGCTTGTAAGGGTATTCTATCTTCTTCTGCTTTCGGGTAATTCTTAGAATTTTGCACTTTTCAGCGTTAAGTTCCAGGTTGACATTGCTGGAGCACACTTCAAAGTTCGTAAGGTCTTCCTGTAGCGAGGATGCATCGGATGTGGAGCTTATGGTTCTGAAGATCTTCGTATCATCCGCAAAGGTGGCTATAGTTGAATTGTTCACGGTGTTAGGGAGGTGGTTTTCGTACAATAGGAACAACAATGGGCCAAATATCGAACCTTGCGGCACTCCGGATGTTACGGCTAAAGGTCTTGATGTTGCTCCATGAACCGTTGTTTGCTGACGACGATTACCGAGATACGATGAGAACCAGTTCAGGATGTTTCCTCGAAACCCAAATTCGCGTAGTCGATGAAGAAGCTTAGTATGACTTACTTTATCGAATGCCTTCGA
>CACRXK020004769.1:0-30416 GCA_902702795.2 Paramuricea clavata | reverse complement strand
TGGAAAAAATTGGGGGGGGGTCCCCCCCCCCCCCCCCCAGGAGTTACGCCCCTGAGTATAATGAGTCCGAGCCGTTTAAAAGGTTTACAGAACTTCGAGAGAAGAAATAATGGATGATCAAGGGATTCAAGTACGTTTTTAAAAATAAATACAATATTATTTCAATCCTAACGTGACATTGGGGCCCCGTGCGAAATTGCCGGAGAACAACCTACTTATGGAACACATCAAACGATGACCCGCCGAAGTTTCAACCCTTTAGTTTAATTCTCCCTTTTTTCGCCGCCTTCGTCTTTTCGCGCCCGCGGTTCTTACTTGTCAGCGATCATCTATACTTCGTGAAACGTCATGTAGAGTGATAGTATAATGACTCCAAGCAGTTTAAAATGTTTACAGAATTTCGAGAGAAGAAATAATCGATTATCAAGGGATTCAAGTAGGTTTTAAAAAATAAATACAATATTATTTCAATCATAACTCATAGTGGTGCCCCCTGTGGTATAGTAGATCATATCATGTCATTCAAGTGAGTATAGGAAAACACTTATATAGAGGGTTCTGAAGGGGGGTCCCAATTCCATTTCCCACCTGAAATTTTGGCAAAATCCCAGTCCCAGTTGGATTTTTCTTAGAAATCCCAGTCCGAGTTATTGAAATCCCAGTCAATAAAAAACCCTTTATTTATCGGTAGAATAAACAGTTTTAAGACCTTTTAAGCCACCGTGTGTGCAAGTGGCGGACACTTTATGAAATATTGAGGGGGCTCGTGCCGAAGGCACGGAATATTTTTAAATTTGAATCCCGGAAATGGCATTTGCAGCATTCTGAGACACGCATAATCAGAAAACCCAGAATTCCGGGGGCCAGAGTATGCCTGTTCGCAGGTAGTGCTGTAAATAATATAGTTAACAACAAAAATCATGACCAAAGACACCAAAAACGGATCAAAATTGTATTTTAAAATACTTAAAACGTAGAAAAATTGGGAATCGACTCGCATTACCTCAATCCCATTCCCATTTTTGAAGACTTCATTTCCCATTCCCAGTGGCCAAATCCCAGTCCCAGCAACCCAAATCCCATTTTCCCAGTCTAAAAATAGATCAATCCCAGTTCCCATTTTACCCCTTCAGGGCCCTCTATATAGCTGACCTCAAAAGTCACTGAGAAACAGAGCTTATCCTACGTATTAAATACCGGCCTGTAAGAACCTCTACACAGTGAAAAAAACTGCAGGGAATTTGGATAACTGGCGTTTGTTTATACCCAATTCACAACCGTTTAGATAACTCACATGCCTATAGTTAAATCATTGTTCTACTTTACCGAGACATAACTATGCTTAAGATAACTACGCTTTCGAATTATCTACAAAAGTGAATAACTCTTATACATAATACCATTGCTTAGTTACCTTTGTTCTATTCTATAATTCTGTAAATTAGAACAATAATAACTAGGCATGTGAGTTATTCAAAATTCTGAATTGCGTAGCAACGCGATGTAAACAACGTTAACCCAATTTGTCTATTGTTAACTGGTTAAGTTGGAATGAAGTTGAAAGTACTGGCGTCTTTCTTTGATATAAGCACTATAAAAAGAAACGAAAATATTTTTCACCGCATTTGTAAAAAAAAACATACGAATCAATTCTTCGCGCGTGACGCAAGAAACAGACGCCTGATTGGCAAGTTTCAGACAGCAGCTCAATCTATCGTTTGTCTATCGCTGTGGGGAGTCCCGCACCGTAGTGCAGAAACTAATACCAAAGGGCAGGATAAAAACAGTATACCCATCATATAAATTCTTTGGAGAAACTCGCAGAATAGAAACGGATAAATTTGCGGTCACGATTTTTCCGTAATTTGGAACTGAAATCAAAGAAATATGAATATCATTCCCCCAACGATCCTTTTTATTGTTCTTTTGTAAAATTATTTGCATTCTCCTAAATACACATGACATGTATCTGCAGAAACATTTCTTGCCTTTTGTAACTTTGTTGACTTGCATGGTGGTGGTTTGCTTGAAACGAATAAAAATGATATTAGAAGGAAATCGCATTTGAATGTTTCTGGTGTTATGCACTCAGGTGAAGATATATGTTTGCGATGTTATCTTATCATGCTTAGAAATAACCTCTACAAATTTGTTTATTATTATCATATACGCGCATACACAAACACTAAACAGCAGGACTTTAGATACCACTTGCCACATGATTAGCGAAGTGTTTTTTATATTCTATTACCTTCAGTTCTCTTTGACTTTGTCTTTTTATGTAGAGTATTCGCCAAATTGGATTCTTCTGAAAACACTGAGTTGGAAGCTATTAGTGAAAATACAGAGGTAAAATAAAAATACGTTCTAGTAGTAGCCCTCCGGATCATTGAATGCTAGATTGAATCATTGAATCCTATGATTGAATCATCATGCATTGAATCCTAAGATTAAATAATTGAATCCTAAGATTGAATCATTGATTCCTAAAATTGAATTATTGAATCCTAGATTGAATAGGTTTCGACTCCGAGCTATTTAGTGTGGTACGATCCTTTCGAACTCGGCTCCGAGCTATTTAGAGTGGCTCCAAGCCTATAATGGAGCTTGGTTTCAAGCTACTTAGAGTAGCATCGAGTCTATCCAGTTCGGCGCCGAGCTATTTAGAGTGACTCCAAGCCTATTGAGCTCGGCTCCGAGCTATTTAGAGTGGCTACGATCCTATTGAGCTCGGTTCCGAGCTATTTAGAGTGGCTCCGAGCTTATCCAGCTCGGCTCCTAGCTATTTGGAGTGACTCCGGGCCTATTGAGCTCGGCTCCGAGCTATTTAGAAGGGCTCCGAGCCCATAGAGTTTTGCTCCGAGCTACTTGGAGTGGCTCCGAGCCTATCCCGCTCGGCTCCGAGCTATTTAGAGTAACTTCGAGCCGATTGAGCTCGGCTACGAGCTATTTAGAGTGATTCCAGGCCTATGGAGCGTGGGTCCAAGCTACTTAGAGTGACTCCGAGCGTATCCAGCTCGCCGCCGAGCTATTTAGAGTGGCTTGAAGCCTAGTTGAGCTCAGATCCTAGGTATCTAGAGTGGCCCCGAGCCTGTGGAGCAAGGCTCCGAGCTATTTAGACTCATCTCCAAGCTAGGCTCCGATCTACATAGAAATTTTCCCACCCGCCAAAAAGAACGCCTGCATTTTAAATCTTGCGAGCTGGGTCCGAACCAACGACCTAAGGATCTACAGTCCTCGGCTCTACAAAAGACACCTAAACGATACGCTCTTAGAAATAGACCGTACTAAATCTTGTATAACGTTTTGAAGAACTAAATGTGTTTTAATATAAATCGCAAAATTCACAACGTATACTAACCATAACAAAAATATGTTCCCTCGTATTTCGCTTGGCCATGGCAAAATAAAAAATTGTATCCAGATGCAGCGCTCTGTTACCGCGTTGACAACTCTGTTACCGCGTTGACAACCATGTTACGTCTGTTAACGGCGTTGACAACCATGTTATTGTTTTTCTTGGGACACTAATTAAAAAGCGAATGAAATTGTGATAAAAATGCTGACCCTAGCTTAATGACTGTCTTGCCCAGACTCGCCTTGCATATCATTATGACATCATGCGTCACGTGCGCACCCTCACTTGTATACAAATTAGCGCTCACTCTCATTTACAGAATATTTAATGAACGCATCCTCACTCACTCTGACACTCTCATTTAATGAATGCACCCTCAATCACTCTCATATTACTGAACATTAATTACTTCACTCACCCTCATTTGTATGAGTATTAATTAGCGCACCCTCAGCAGTCAGCACCCTTAAGCGCGCTCAAAAAGAGCGTCGAACGGTACTTATATTACCACTTACCTGTCAGGTATAATTTATGGTATTAATTAAACAAACTATTAGAAAATATCGAGTAAAATTTCAGTCCAGAACTATTGCCATTGCGAATCGTCTGTTCTAGCTAGTTTCTCTGGATATTTAGCCTACAGCGACGTCGTAGATCGTATTTAAGCTCGCATTCGAGAGGAATGGATTTGGAAACACCATGCATTGTTTCCCGCATTGCTATTGAGGCGGGTGGCGTTTCGAAGCGTATGGGGGTGGGGAGAAAGTTTGGAAAGGGAGAGTCACTCGAGAAGGTAGGCTCCCTTCAAAATCCCTGCTGTCTGCATTTTCTGCATACCATGCATGGACAAAATCCAATGTATCATTCTTGAGTACGCAATTGCCTCAGGCATGCATTTGATAGCACGACTTTCTGCTAGCATTGGAAATTTGCATGCACAAGTTTCCATATCCGAATTGGAATATACCTGTTGTATGTAAAGTGTCAAAAAGTTGTATTCTGCAAGGATGGAGTATGCACGTTCATTAAATACAAATATTTCTTAGTAAGTTGACCCGAGATCCTAGTAATATGCAAGAAAATGTCCAGCGGAGGAGCGTGTTTGCTTTATTAAAAAAAATAATATTTTCAACTGATACTGAAATTTTAATCTTTTTCACAGGGTCTATCATTAATTTCGGAAGCGAAGGAAGAAGATGCCATGAAAAGAACAACATTGGAACAGTTTCTTTCCCAAACTGTAGTTTGTTTACATGGCCTGGAGGAAAACGTTTCTTCTGTAATAAATGGAGATTTTCCTGACCTTTTGAAAACGTTTGAAGAACGTATTGAACGACTGCAACAAAGAGATTACTGCATCCTCGTTGCTGGTAGGTTAAATGTCTATCAACTATATATAACAAATAGAATACGAGTTCTTGAATGAAAACACTCAACCATTTATACTTTGAATTTGTTCTGTGTTGGTGTAGTGTACTCAGGTGAATATGATATTTGTGGTGTTACTCTGAGTGTATATCCACACCGGGCGAGCTTGAAAAATATGCCCGGCCACGGTGGGACTCGAACCTACGACCTTTGGAATACTAGCCCAATGCTCTTCCAACTGAGCTACGCGGTCAGGACGGTTCGACTTTTGTGACAGATAATTGACTTTATTTTAACCAAATCCTGTAAAAGTCCAAGGTAAAACTTTATCTCCGATGTGTTGTAAATGTTGTAAAAATCCGTGAAAATGAAAAAAATAAAAACAAATCACACAAAAGATCACATTTTTTATCTCGTACACTTTTTATAAGTGATTTGTCCCTCGATTTTCGGCACTACAGTATGCGCGCGTTAACAGTCAACTCTTATCAACTCTCGTGTAACTTTTGTTCTCGTCTGACCAGGTCATGAGCTTGAGTTAGAGTTGAGCTAGAGAAAATTGTTATGCATATACTCTCGCCTGCCATCTCGTTTGACCGGAACTTTACTCCACACTATTAATCTGCAACTTTAATTTAGCTTGTAACATCGTGTTTTTAGGGGAAACCAGTTCTGGAAAAAGCTGTCTGATAAACCTGTTACTTGGCGTAGACCTTTTACCTTACTCCATCCTCAGCACAACATCAACAATATGTGAGATAAAGTACGGCCAACACCCAAAACTTGTTGCGCATTACAAAAACGATGGCGACAACTCCAGATCACCATTGCACCCGAAAACTATAACATTGAGCAAACCCAATGATTGTGGCAAGAGCTACCGAGACCAAATTGCTCCTTATGTCCATTTGAAGGAGAAGAGGCAAGAAGGATCTAGCTATGAGAAAGTGGAGATATTCTGGCCACATGAATTGTTAAAGGTGATTATTGCTAAAGGAAAATAACGGTCGTTATGGTCAATGATGTTGCATGGAGGTGTTGTGCCCATTATGTTTGAATAAGAGGTCCTGAAGAGGTTGGATCCTATAGATCTCCCATTTCCCAGTCATTTTTTAAACCAAATCCCAGTCCCAACAGGAAAATCCCAGAGCAGGTGGTTCATCTATGTGATGACCTTTAAAACGCAATTCAGCGTGCAATAGACCTTATGCATGATGACGTCACAAGGCTTGATGCCCGCGAGGAAAGCTGGTTTTAGTAGTCCGGAAAAATTAAACGGCCCCTATCGAAATAATGGCCACTATCAAAATTTTCCCGGGCGATTACTACTAAGACCAGCATTCCTCGCGAGCATCAAGCCTTGTGACGTCATTATGCATATTGCGCTCTTGAGAACTAGTTCTATTGCGCTCTTGAGAACTAGTTCTGCCGAGTAAAAGGTAAATGACAGACTCACGATAGCAGAAAAAACGGCCTCATCGAGGTCTTCACTGTTCTATAGCAGTTCTTAAAGTTTCATGGGAGTTCCTAATCCAAAATAGGCCAATGCCAGTATAGACTCTACTGTTTATGGCGCTCTTGTCCCAATGACATAGTTTTCGTGCACGTGTGGTTAAAATTTCCACATGTTTCGTCCACAATAGGTTATGAATAATGCCTTGTGAATGAGATCAAGATCAAACAGAACCATATATACGTGCATGAAATATTAGGAAACAAACTTCATGTGTGCCTGCGGCCATGCTAAAACCGGAAAACATGGATAAATATCAAGATTTTTGTGGCATCTCGCTCGAATGAATAATATTTGATGGGTATTGTAGATGGAAGTTGTCCAGTAGAAATTTATATACATTTATTAGACCTAACCTGGAACAGAAGCGAAAAATGCAACTTTAGGTCCCAGGAATTGAACCTGCGGCCCTGCGATTTCGGTGCAGTTCTCTAACAAACTGAGCTACAGAGGCCAGTTGTCGAGTTACTCTCGTGCACTTTCGGGAATATGAAACAATGGAATCTTATATTCTTTTGTCACATGGCATTTTTCTAGGTTGGTATTGTGATTATCGACAGTCCAGGTGTTGGTGAATCTGAGGAAATGGATCAAATTTTGATGAGATACCTTCCGAAGGCTTTTGCTTTTATCTACGTGATTAGCTGTAGTGATGCTGGAGGTATCCAAAAAGACAGGGTAGGTATTAAATAATTATTCTCAATTCTGTTTTTGCAAAAACCAACGAGAAATTCGTTCCCTCTGCTTGCATTCCGGATAGATAATTATCTACTGTTTGAATTGCATTCGACGCGACCAAAATGCGACGTATAAAACAGTCCTTAGATTCTGGAATTATAAAAGGCACCACATCTTTCGAAAAAGTCTTTGCAGGGACGATGCAGAAAATATTTTCAGCCAAAACAATTCAGCGTTTTGTGCTTCACATGCAAAAAAAAGTTTCCAAAAACATTCCCGCGTAAGCTTTGTGACACAATCCTCACAGCAAGCGCCTTTCACTTCTGAGATCGTGGGTTCGATTCTCTCTGCGGACCGGCATATCGGACGCCCGACGTGGGTTTATTCCGGTACGCCGGTTTCCTTCCACAGGGAATGTTGATAAGGTGTGTTAGCTTTGACCCTTATCTGACCCTTAGCCTTAAACTCGATCAGCTTTTAGCCTGCAAACAGGCGTTTATTCAGGTGTTACAATCCCACCAGAATAAACGCCTGTTCGCAGGCTAATCAGCTTTGAGCTGCGTTCGTGCAAAATACAAATAGCGATCTTAAGATTCTACGACGCGGCAGTCTACAACGCGCTAAATTTCCGCGTTGCAGCCTGAGGAGAACAACGTCTGCGTATTGTAAAAAGTAGATTAAGATCTCGCGCTTTCAACTACGCGGACGTGTGTATTTTATAGACAACTGTTCATCAAGATGTGTTCATTTAGGCAAGCTAGGGAAGCCGCTATTTTGGCTTATGACTCTTCTTTTATTGATGAAGATGAGTTCGTACTTCTTTACGACATGTGTCATTCAAAAAACCCCGAATTACCGTACCAAAACTACGAGAGTTTTGAATTGGACAACATCGACGAAGCTGAATGCGAGGTTCAATTTCGTTTTAAAAAACATGAAGTTCCTGTTCTTGCTGGTGCGATGGGTGTGCCTGGACGATTCACATGCCCACAAGGAACTATTTGCGACGGAATGGAGGCTCTGTGCATGCTGTTGCAGCGATTTCGCTACCCGTGTAGGTATAGTGACTTGGTTTCGACGTTTGGTAGACCCGTCCCAGAGCTAAGTATGATTACAAACCAGGTTTGGATTTTATTTATGACCAACATGCTCACAGGCTAACACAGTGGAACGACCAGCTGCTGAGTCCTCGATGCCTTCGAAGATATGCCGAAGCAGTGGCTCGTAAAGGGGGTGCATTGGCGAATTGTTTTGGTTTTATTGACGGGACAGTGAGGGCAATATGTCGCCCTGGGCAAATGCAGCGGTTGGTTTACAATGGTCATAAGCGTGCCCTTGCATTGAAATTTCAGGCATTAGCGCTACCTAATGGCTTAATTGGAAACTTATTTGGACCTGTAGGTATGTTCACATGTTTATTTAATTTTTATTGTTTACATCACACACCCACGTTATTCCCCCAGAGGCTAAAATCCTGTAGCGTAGCAACAAAAAGTGTGGTTTTTTAATATCATCAACTTTGATAGTGTTTTACTGTAATATTGTATTTATTATATATTGTACGTAAAACGTTAAATCCATGGACCATGATATTCATACACCTTTTGCAAAAAGGATAACACAATAGGACTGTAAAAGGTTTGTTTAATTAATTCTTCTTTTGCATAATATTTTTAGAGGGAAGAAGACATGATTCTGCCATGCTTGTTGATTCAGGCTTGTTGACTGCTCTAGAAGAGCATGCATTTGGTGATGGCCAGCCTATGTGTGTTTACGGTGACCCGGAATACCCTCTTCGCATACACCTTCAGGCACCGTATAGAAACCGCCCATACATAACACCACATGCAGATGGAAGCCTTCAACAAGTCAATGAGCATTGTTCGTGTTGCAGTTGAATGGTTGTTTGGAGACATTATAAACTATTTTAAATTTTTGGATTTAAAAAAAAAATTGAAAATTGGCCTAAGCAGCATTGGAAAGATGTATGTTGTTGCAGCAATTTTGAGAAATGCTCTAACTTGTATGCATACCAACAACACCTCAAAGTTCTTTGAAGTTGTCCCCCCTGCCATTGATGAGTATTTTGCATGATTTTATCAATATATGACCCACTATTATGTGAATGTCATTGACTTTCCCAACAAGGTTGGACCCTGGCAGTGCTGGGGTGAATTATTGGCTTTGTAGGGACTTTGCATGTAACGTCTCTTGCCTGAAATGTAAGGGAAATGGGTGGCTTTATCTATTTTTATATGTCGAGGTAACTATATATAGCTAAGTAGTGTTGGCAAAATGTATATATTGTTGCTGCAATTTTAGCAAATACATACCCTTACTTGCATGCAACCTAATAACATTTCAAAGGTTTTTGAATTTGAACCACCAACTGTTGAGGAGTTACTTCTATTAATTAAGCCAGTTTTCCACCTCAGTTGTATCGTACCAAAACATAGTCTATTTCTTTGTTTCCTAAGCAATGACTTTGGCTATTTTAAATTTTTAGATAAAAGCTTAAAGCTGCATTGCAAAGATTTATGTTGTTGCAGCAATTTTGAGAAATGCTCTAACTTGTATGCTTACCAACAACATCTCAAAAGAAAATGCTATATATGGCACGTTACGATACGGTTGAAATGGAAAACAGGCTTTAAGGATGGCTTATATATTATCAGGTTTGAGATTTTGACACTCATAATATACATGATAAATATTTATACTCAATTCTGATTGGCTAAGAGCTGTGCAATTGTTTCAAAATACAGTGCCAAAAAATGAAATACAATGCAAATTTCATTGACAATGGCTGGCATTTTTAGTAGATTTTCTATTAAAATTATTTATATTAACCCTTTAAGTGGCAATGTGCCAGCCCCATGAAGATGTGCCCTATAGATCTGTATTATTTTACTGCCTTGTGCCAGGCAATTTTACTTGTCATGGGGAGAGTGCTGCCACTCAATGAGTTAAAATTAACTATTTTGCATGTACGCTATGCATGCATGTGACTGCATAATTTTTCATGTGTATTATTTATTAGTAATAGTATGGTTTCTTGTGCAATTTGGAAAAACATACAGTCTTGTGAGTTTTTCAAAGACTTCAAATTGCACGTGTCCATTTTGATCGTCTTTGAGACACGGCCCTATGAAAATCATTATCAATTGATACCTGGTTACCGTGTATAAATTAGATAATTAAATACAAATACTCATGCATGTTTTCCCAAATTGTACTTGAAACCACAATACTACCTATACTAATATACTGTATATAATATTTAACTTTTCAATAATATAATAATTATGTATAATAATTGTGTAAATAACATTTCAATATAATGATCATTTTTTAAGTAACATTTCAATTTAATAATTTATAAGTAAATGACATTTCAATATAATTTATAATAACATTTTTTACAATATTCTGTAATGTAAATATTTAATATTTTCCATTATATTTTTTTTGCAAAATTCATTGAATAATTTAACATGCGAACCCCAACAACAGGCCTTTAATAGTTCAATAGCAGATCTAATTTTGGAACAACATCCCAGTAAACTTGTTGAAAACCCTAAGAGAGTCAACAAGTTTAAAATCTGTCCATCATCTATTAAATAATTACATCTTGTAAATAAGTAAATAAGTAAATAAGTATATTTTGTAAATAAGTATAATTTAGTTTATTAGTTCCTTCTTTTATAATGCATTTATTTTCCGCACGGCCCTTTGAAAATCACCTATGTGAAAGGTTACCGTGTTTAAAGATCAATAATAATAATAATAATAATAATAATAATAATGCTTGCCCTCGTTGCTGCTGTTGCTGCATTAAAACCATCTGGCTTGCTTGTACCTGATTATTTTGCTGTCTTTGGATTTCTAAAATAGCAGTCAACATGTCATTCTGTTGTTGCATAAATTTGTCTGTTTTTTCCTTTTCCATTTCCTGGCGCTCCCTCTCTAAACTGTTGCTCTCTTCCTTCAGTTTTGTTTCTTTTTCTGCCTTTTCTGCCAAGAATGCCAAGGCGGTATTACCACCCTTTCGTTTTGACTTTGCGTTTTGGACTATCTTGATCTATTTTTGTATTTCTTTTCTCGGTCTCGGATAAAGTTTCCATGGCTCTTTTTCGCATCTCTTGTCGTGCCATGTGATCTTCTTCCAAACGCCTCTTTTCCCTTTCTCCCATATCTGCAGCCAGGGTTTCTGATGCTTCCTCTTTTTCACTTATCTCCTCCAACAGTGTGTCCAATTCTGTTAATTCAGGTGAAATTCCACTGGCTCGTCTTTTATCGTTTTCCTTTTTCCGAACCTGTTTGATTAGTTTTTTCAATCTGTCTCTGACAGAACATTGCTCCACCTTGAATTTAGGATATTCCACTCTTTCCAATTTTTTTGCAATAGCTTCCCATACCTGAGCTCTTTCTGCCGACCTTTTCTTGGTTTCAAAAAGCTTGGAAGCAATAACCTCTTTGCAAAATTCGACATCATGCTCATTAGTCCATTTCATTATAAAACAGACTCTGTAAATGTAATAAACATAATAAATATGAAGTGAACGTTTCGGCAAAAATACGAAGATATACATTAAATTGAGTAAAAGCAAGTTTTCAGTAATATACTTTACTGTCTTTGGGCAAACATTTCAACATTTTATGTATTTTGCAAAAAAACTAAGAAAACAAGCAACACTTACCCAGACTTGGACCCTTCCTTTTCTTTCAATTCTTTCGCAGATATAGTATTTTTTTCCATTTTTGTTCTTATTTTGGTAGAAAATCTACGACGACATGAAAACTGCAAAACGGCGTCGTCGTAGATTAGATTTGCTGAGCAAGAACGCACGCGCATGCTCAGTTGCTACAAATTTACTTCCGGTGGCGTTGTAGACTGCCGCGTCGTAGAATCTTAAGGTCGCTAATATTCTACGGGAAGCATGCAATTTAATACTTGCCCTACATCCCCTCGGGCGCTAAATTTTGAACGAGGCACGTGACCAGCCGATACCAGGGTCTTTCCTAAAGATAAGGTGGACTCCAATGATCTGGTTTCTTGCACTTCACTTGGTGGTATTAATATTTGAATGCTGTTCTTAGAGTTTGTAATCCAAGTGAGTATATATATATATATATATATATATATATATATATATATATATATATATATATATATATATATATATATATATATATATACATTTTAAGACCTGACCAGGAACGACTGCGAAAAATGCAGCACAAGGTCCTCTGGTAGCAATTGAACCTACGGCCTTGCGATTCCGGTGCAGCGCTTTAACCAATTGAGCTACAGAGGCCAGCTGTTGAACTGTAACCGTAAGTTCACGTGTATATAGAATACATGAACTTACGTATGTATACATGAACTTACGGTTACAGCTCAACAGCTGGCCTCTGTAGCTCAGTTGGTTAGAGCGCTGCACCGGAATCGCTGGGCCGTAGGTTCAATTCTTACCAGATGACCTTGTGATTCATTTTTTGCAGTCGTTCCTGGACAGGTCTTAAAATGTATATATATACTCACTTGGATTACAAACTCTAAGAACAGCATTCAAATATTAATACCACCAAGTGAAGTGCAAGAAAAAAAAAAGAAAAAAAAAGAAACCAGATCATTGCAGTCCACCTTATCACAACCCGCACACCCGATCACCTATATATACATGAACTTACGGTAACCACTCAACATGCAGCTGGCCTCTGTAGCTCAGTTGGTTAGAGCGCTGCAACGGAATCGCATGGCCGTAGGTTCAATTCTTTCCTAAAGACCCTACGAACGAGCATGAGTGCTCAATTTGTTTTGTGTTAAATTTCAGTGAATATCCTTGCACTATTTACCTCCGGCTAGGGTCAATAATTGTGAATTCTACCTAAAAAAACACAAACACATAAACATGCTAGCCAAACAAAAACATTGTCAAATATTAACATGGAAAGTGTATTAGTTTATAGCCCTCTAAATTAAGAGCAACAACTTCGTTGTTGCAACGATATTTGAAGCATATTTTCTTTCAAGTAGGCATTTTGTTTACATTAAATTTAATGGGACAAAGATAGACAAAGAAGCGAATTGTGTTTGAGGGAATGGAAAGACGAAGTAGGATAAGACACTGTTCTAAAGAAAAAAATAATCCGGTTAAAATACGAGTCCCTAGCTAAAAGGAGAAATTTTGGAAGGATTATATCACTGCAAGTACCTTCACGTCTTAAAACTAATGCATACTAACATTGCCATATTTGTACCTTTTCATACACCCTGTAATTATACCTGTATAACCTTTTCCGTGCTTACACTGCGCCCTTTTTGCAGCTCAATTTGGAAAGTTTCAGTTCAAATTTGAGTGTATGCGTCCGCAATAATTATACAGGTCGCCTTTGAAATAGAATACGTTCTACTCGGACAAACTTAATAATTGCAAACAGTTTATTAACGAGGTGTATGTCAACGATGAGTTGTTTTGATGGAGGTCACAGTCCAAAGTCTGAACGTAAAGAGGTAGTAAATGGAAATGAATTCGTTTGTGATTTCTAGCTTAGGAAATGTCAAATCTTTAATTAATTAAACTGCATGGTTGATGGACACGATGATATTTGTATTGTCCTCCGTACAAGAGCGCTATGTCATTTCTAAACGGCCTTTAATTAAATTAGCGATTATAACTTGGGGGGAGGGAGCAAACTACAATTTTGTTCTAAGCGGGAAGAATTCGGGCCGTTAAGATTTGGCGTATAAGCGTAGCTAATTATTTAATTTTTTAACAAATTCGGTCAATCTTGAGAATAAGTCTACAAGAAACTGAAAAACTTTGTTCAGAAACAGTTCATTCGTTGATAACAAAAGGTCGATTTTCACTGACGGATAACTTTGATCCAGGTTTAATTTTTCCAAATATTTAGAAACACTATAACATTTTGAGTTTTTGGGTTTAAATATCTCCCAAAATTTATTTTCATTGGCTGTTTTATTAACTTTCAAAATCTGTAAAATCTTGCCGCGTTGTTGAATCGCGTCCGGTGTGTCTCGGCCTTAAGGGTTAGCGTTAACCAGTTCTATTAACTTTATTAAAGATTTTGCATATGTACACTAATGTAAATTTGAGGGCCACAGGTTTCTATTGCTGATGTGGTCGCGTATCAAATTAACTAACCTATCTAAATAGAACCTCATGCAGCCAACATTAATTTTATTGGTATTATATATACTGATAAATTTAAAGACTAAAATAAGTATATAGCTACACAACACTAATTTACATTTTAATTAATTCGTTGTTAATACGATTCATTCACTCCACGTCAAAGTAAACTTTGTCAAGTTTTCGAAAGTTTTGACACCTTTTGTTTGTCTGACTTATATAATCAAATTTCACAATTGATTTCCGCTGTTCGTGTTTTCGGTGAATTTGCATGGGAATAACTTTAGAAAGCACGACAGTCATCAAAAATTGATTAAGAATCATATGACCGTCGTGTTTTGTAAAGTTATTCCCAAAGTAATGTGCATTTTAGACAAAATTTTGTTTCCAATGTTTAAAAATAAGCTAATATAGCTACAACGCGCATGTTGGGGGAATAACATGTACTTTTGTAGACACACACCTATTTCCACACTTACCTGTATCACTTGTATGTTGAATAGCTCTTTGTCTTTTGTATATAGCTAATTTGTTTCCAGTTTGCAAAATTTTACGAGCAACGTATGTACAGCAAGCGCGTCTTCCCTGTTAGAGATTTTTTTACGGCAGACTGGAAACACGCCTTGCCATGTTCTGTGTATGTATGCTATTTATATACACTCATGTGTGGGTGTGTTTTACTGACCCACTTAATGCTATGACACGAAACTGATTATACTGGGAGGATGAAAGTCAAGGTAATTGAAAGTTATTTGCATAATATTGTGTTTACATGCAATGCAGATTCACTTTTCTTCGAATTTTAAGATCCGACACACCTCTTATTCAGCGACAAAATATATAGCCAAATAATTATGATCCGTGATTACAAAATTGCTGGTCGAAATAATATTTTTCTACATATGCTTTCTATCTAGGCAACATTAAAAATCGATTACCCTGCAAGCGTTTACAGCTTAAGTTACCCTGTGACAAACAATTTCATGTTTCTCGAACTAAACTGTTCTTATAACCAATATAGTTGAACCGAGGTCGGACGGGTTATGAAAGACAGACTGGTTATAAATTACACATGTTGCACTGGGAATAAAATGCTGACTCTATTAAAATGCTGACTACCTATGTTAGAGTAGCCTAAATATTAAGTGATATTTTATCAATTCCCGAGAAGCAGAAGTCACTAGGTGATCACCTTAGTTCCAGTTGAAAACGATCGCCACTCCGATTGGCGATCGCCTGCCTACTGCAACGATGAGAATCAACACAGCGATATAGATGCGAAGTAGTTGTTAATATCGCTTTTAACAAAGTAACTTACAATATCATGTACTTTACACACGTCACAACCGCCCACGTAAGCCCTCAGAGTTACCAAATCGAAACCACCTTTTCTATTTCCGTTCCCCCAAAATCTTCTTCCTTGTTCTTCCCGGTGTGGATGCACAAACATCATATTTACCTCAGTACATAACACCAACACACACACTCAGTATATCATATCTTAATTAAAATACACTGATATCGAAGGAACTAGACTCAGTTCCAGCGTCGGCGCAACAGGGGCCCGGGGCCCCCCCCCCCTCAGAAGTAAAAGTGTGGGGTGGGGGCTTAGTCCCAATACATGAAGAATTTAACTTAAACTTTTAATAGTTTGCCTTGTTCATACTCTTTTTATAATATTAACTATGCACTCACTACAGTATCATGATTTTGCTGTGTTTGTTCAATATCACGCATTGCCATTGTATTTATCGTATTCACCTCAAAATTTGTGGTTGAAATACAAAATTTGATTTATTTGTCAATATTTGTCAAGTATAATTTAGAGCCATATGTGATATGGTTCCAATAACGAATATAGCCATATAAATGTTTTGTTTATATTTTCCTTTTGACCTTGGCTAAGGCCAGCTAGCTAGGTGTTGTCGCGCTTTTTATTAGTGCCAATTCATGTTTTGTTTGCAAATCACTGGTTATTTTGACCCCGGATATATTTCTCGTTATTTTAATCATTCTCATCATGTTTTAAATCCAGTTTTATAAACGTAAACGACTATACTACACTCTGCAGGACGACACGAATATCGTTGTGACTGTTTACAAATATGAACTGTTTGCCGCCGCCTATGCCCCCGCGTTCTTTGAGCCTCTTGAGCTGTATTCTTATGCGTTTCATCATATTGTAATGAAATTTCTGTGACATATTCAATCCATAAAGCGACTGAAACAATGAAGGCTACGTAGATTACTCCAAAACGAACTTACACTAGAACTGTTTGATATTAAATATACTATTTAAATATAGACAGTGTTTTAATAAATATACCCGACTATGTGTAGTTTAAATAAGCACGATATTCGCACAGATTTACATTCAACAGTTATTATTTTGAAAGATTAATCAACATCATACAGTTTTCAATAAAAAGTAGTCATTCAAACTACTGTGATTCAAACCGCCAAACACCCACCTCATCGAGTCCGCTCCAGAAATCGATATCCGCTCCAGAAATCGACACGGATTCTGCCAGGCGCCTCACGACGAAATCGATCAAATTAATCCACGCGGCCCACACAAAGGCCGCGCAAGCCTAGAACAACACATAGCGCCTGGGTACGAGGCCATTCCTGATGGATAATTCCAGCTATAGACGAAATTTTGGTCAAATCAAGAAGAACGAACAGAACAAAAAGAATCCAACACCACAGCTAGAAAGAGCGTCTTAAAATGACTAAAACTGCAAAGATTGGTTGCTAAATGTTGTAAAATGAGGAAAATATAGCCCTGTGAAATTCGCAAATTTTGTATATATTTGTATTATGTACGTGCGGTAAAATAACCTTTCGGCTCAAAAATGGTCATTTGGATAAAAAATGATTGATTCTAACCCACGATTTCGAATACAACATAGAATAAGAACTTCTGATACAAGCATTGCATTTATCTTGTGTTTGTGCTCTTTGTGTGAAAGGGAGAGTATGGACTACGGAATACAATTGTATTTCTAGTTTGGTTACATTTTTATATAATTGAAATGCTTAATACTATATTTTATGTCATGCAGTCAACCAAAATTTAACACTGCTTATGTGCTGATTGCCCAAATCGTAGTGATCTTTTCAAGCTATTTGCGTCTTATAATTTGTCGTTAATTTGCTTCGATTGCTCATTAATTAATCATGAGTCATTGAGTCATGAGATCAAATAATCTAAGCACAATTGCATATCCGTATTTTAGTAGATTTTGAACAATTTTTCAAAGGTAGGAGAAACCACTACACGCTATGCCGTTTGCAGTTTGTGTTCACACTTAGTCAAATAGTACAGTAAACTTTTTTTTAAATTTAACCACCCTCCCCCCAAGTAAAATATGGTCCGCAGCACCTGCTCATTCCCGAAATATCACAACTCAAACAGACTTGACCTCGTACTCAGTTGGTAGAGCATTGAATTAGTATCCCAAAGATCGCGAGTTTCATTCCCACCGTGATCAGGCAAACTTTTCAGTTTGTCCGGTGTGGATGCACACTCACAGTAACATCTGAAACATCATTCACCGCAATACATAACATCAACACACATGCACAAATGTAATATTTTTTTGTAATCCGATATAATTATTATCAGGGTTTTTTATTAATGCGATTAAAAATGGCCAGATGGCCGTACAAAAATCGGACTGTGATATGAATTTTTTACTAGAACACATTGGTATTGAAGGAACTAGAACATATTACTAGAACACATTGGTATTGAAGGAACTAGATACTGTTCCGAAATATCACTTACTCGAACCGTCCTGACCGCGTAGCTCAGTTGGAAGAGCATTGGGCTAGTATTCCAAAGGTCGTAGGTTCGATTCCCACCGTGGCCGGGCATAATTTTCAAGCTCGCCCGGTGTGGATATGCACTCAGAGTAACATCGCAAACATACTACTGAAATGATTCACGAACTATTGGAATCAGAGATAGGAATAACCGACGCGCGCAATACAGTAAAGATTGATCGATCACACAGAATTGGCAGAAAGAGAGACGGAGATCGAAAGCCAAGACCAATAGTGGTCAAATTCAATTATCATCAAGACCGGGAATTTGTGCGACTCAATGCAAAAAAGCTGAGAGGAACAAGAATAGGAATATCCAAGCAGTTTCCCGAAGAAATTGAAAACATCCGTAAAACCTTATATCCCGGAACTTAAGAAAGCAAAATTAGAAGGTAAAAGAGCAAAAATTGTTCGAGATAAACTCACGACTTCGCATATAGTTAACTAAAACATCTGAAATCGCTACTCTCAAAAATGAACAAAAAACAAATTGCTCTTCATGCCTCAAAATAATTGGAAAAACACAAAAATCAATTGAATGTCTGACATGTCGCAAACAGTTTTATGCTGTGACTTCATGCGTAAAATCACTTAACACTATCACAGGAAACCCGAAATAGACATTCTCCGAAGGAAGGTAACGGGACCCGAGCAATTGGAAGAGAAAGAAGATATTAGAAGAGAAATTGAATACGTCAGTCAGCTAAGAAGAATGAAGACCTGGAAGAATTCAGAAACCGAGGCCTATCTAAACGCGACCCATAGTACTCTCAAGGAAGAGGTAAAAACATTAGTTGTACTCAGGGGAATAGCTAAGGCTGAAGTTAGAAGGAATGACTACTCGGGAAAAATAGATAGGCTGAAGGGTATTATGGAAAACCTTGGTTTTGATCCTAATGAGCCCGAGGAAGATTTAGAAGCAGAGGAAGAAGAACGTAGGAAAGAAGAAGCCAGGAAGAAGGAGGAAGAAGACCGTAGGAAGGCTGCTGAGTTAGAAAGTAAGAGGCTTGCAGAAGAAGCTGCCGAACGTCAGAGAAAAGCTGAGCGTAAGGAAGCTGAGATTAAAAGACACCATGAACTGTCGAGGGTGATAAGGAAAAAACAGAGTGCTGGAGAAAAAAGCTTGAAGAATGGGAAAAAGAAAGTCTAAACCTAAGGAAGAACCTAAGAAAATCCCAAAAAAGCCTCAACCTGAGGAAGAACCTAAGAAACCCAAGACAGAAAAGCCTTACAGAGGTAAAGAACCCAGGAAGCCCAACAGAGGTAAGGAGACTGAGGAGCCTGTACCTGGGGTAGACACTGAATGGCTAGAGGATACTTTCAACTTTGAGAATCTTCTATTCCATGTCGCAGAGGATAGTATCCCAGAAGAGGATCAACCTATATTCAGCGGTGATAGTACGGAAATCATGTTGAAGGGTGATAGGGAAGATCTTACGAGGTATGAAAGGTTCAAATCATGGGTTGAAGATAACTTCGGATTTGTGCTTGCAGGTATTATAGTGTCAGTTGCTGCTCTCCTTACAGCTATTATCATACAGACTAGAAAACTATCCTCAATGTCAGCAGACTCTACGCACCGAGGTGGAGGTCCTTCACCGTCGCCATTTCCACTTCCTGATATAGTAAGCAAACTGATTAAATTCATATCATCAAACTTATGGGTGGTTGCTGTAGGTATCGGAATAATTTTACTTTACATGAACAGCTAAACATTACATATTGTATACAAGTATGAATACCACAGAAGGAGAACTCCAGCCTGGCTTCAGGAGAAGCCGTATGACATCCGTAAAAGGTCCCGGGGCTAGAAGTGTTGTAACTTTTAATCCAACAACTATTAGCCCAAGTGAAGAGCTGTACATTAACATCCCTAAACTAAAGCCTGACTATTGTTTAGTCCCAGGATCACTTGCACTATTATTTGACTTCAAAAATTCTAATACAAAGAGCCGTTTCAATAACAACCTTTCTAAGTTGATAGCTAAGCGTCTTCAGATTAAAGTAGCAGGTGAAACAGCTTATGACTGTTTAGGAGAGAGATTGTACGAAATATATAAAGACCTATGGCTAACAGTAGGTGACAGAAATAAGATGACAGAACAGGGTCTTGCAAGTGAGAATCTTAGGAAGCTGATATCGGGCGACGACTCAGGTATAAAGGTAAGTGATGTTGGTAAAGTAGCAGATGGACTTCTTCACAGTGTGTACGGTTTTAAGCTGAGAAAACCAATTGATAAAATACTTGCAGACCATGGACTCTACACACCGTTCTCCATGAATAACAATCCTATGTACATCCTCACACTCCCGCAATCAGATGAGATTATGACTGCTCAAGGAGGTGAAGCTAAGGGTAATTATAAACTTGATAATCTTGAGTTAGAATATGAGGCTATTGAGAATGACACCCTTGCAAGTGAAGTATCAAAGATGTATTCAACACGTTGCTCACTGTCCTACAAACACGTCACCCTTATGCGTACAAGTAATTGGGACAAAGATCTTACCATTGTCAATGAGAAAATTAATATCCCCAGGAAGAGCATGTCAGCAATTGTCCTTCTATTTACCAATAGAGTGAGAACTGATTCTGAAGAATATATTTACCCAAACATTGATAAAGTGAACCTTACCATTGAGGGTGTGCCTAATGCAGTCTTTTTCCAAGGACTTCCTAAAAATAGGTTCTTCGAAGAGGCAAAAAGATTCTTCTGTCCCATGTGCGAGAAATCAATGGCAGACGAGTTTATGTCCATCAGTAAGTTCTTCAGCAATGGTTTCGCTCTAGTAATCGATCTTAGGTCAACACAAGATGATACCACTGGTGGAGGTAAGAAGATAGTTAACACACAATCGGGAGTACTCCTGGAAATCAAAAAGAGAGCCACAACAGCTGACGTTCAATGCAACATTTTTGTTGTATCAGATGCTCTCCTTAACTTTGCCAATAGAGATCTATCAAGTATTCAATACTAATGGTAAAGCATAGAGATGCAACAACTTAAGCCCCCATTCAACATGCTCATAGTAGGAATGACTGGAAGTGGAAAGACTCAGTTCCTACTTAATATGTTAGAAACAAAGTACAATAGAGTTTTCGATTACATTGTCATTATATGTCCAACCATAGAGTGGAATATGACTTACATTAATTGGAGCCACCTTAGTGACCATGGAGTTATACAAATTCCATGTTCACAAGAAATGATCGATCTTGTTCTCAAGGCAGTGTCCACCATATTCCGCGGTACTCAGACTGTCATTATAGTGGACGATTGTGCGGCAAGTCAAGACGTAAAGAAAAGAGTCTCCGAACTGGTGCGCCTAGCTTTCCCTGCAAGACATTACAACCTATTTGTCATTGTACTTACCCAACAATTGTCCTCAGTAGCAAAGCCCTTTCGAGAAAACATTTCCAGGCTAGTTACATTCTACAACCTTAGTCGGAGGGATATGAAGGTCATAACAGATGATTACCTAAGTGGCGTTCCTCAGGAGACAATTACAGAGATTACGAAGATACTAAAAGATGAAAAGTTCACCGCACTGGACGTACTACTTATTCACCGTTACACATACACTGTTAAAATAAACACCGCGTAAAATATAGACGATGGGAACTGAATCCGAGGAAGAAATAGTTGAGGCTGTAAGAGAAGTAGAGGAGGTCGCAAAAGTGTCGCAGAAAAAAGCTAATTAGTCTACCGCAAGGAAAACTAAGTCCACCGCAGATAAGTCGCAAACTGAACACAAAAGGGACAAACTTATAGAGCTATCGAGGGACGGTATAATAGAGAAGCCCGCAAGTTTTATAAGAAAGTCTAACAAGGATGTTGTAGATAGACTGTACCATGAGTACGAAAGTCAGAGGATGTCATGTGCAAGTGACTTCTTATCAACACTTATTATCTCAAAGTTTGCTGCGGTACTAGGAAGTTTCGGTGCAGTGGAATCTTCAGAGATATCGTTCTAACCAGAACGATATCCCCCAACATCCCATTCATAGGGCTCATATCTGGTGGTTGTACAACAGCTAAACATGTAGTTGCCCATAAGTGGAATAAGAAGGAAGAACCTGAGGAAGTGTCCGAGGAAACTAAACATCTTCTATTACATACAGAATGCCACGACTCGGAGGGCCCTGGGAAGGAACAGAATTCGAAGACATAATTAATGATTTGATTAAGAAAACTGACAAAAACAGGGAACAGCTGGATAAGATTCAGGCAACTCTGGATTCACTAAAGTATGACTTTGAAGCGTTCAAAAATGATACGATAAAAACAGTTGTAAATATATACAAGAATCTAAATGAAATGTAGTAGGCAAAATAATTTTTTGGAATAGGAGGTATACAACGGTAGGAAGCAGCTGGGTGGGCTGAGGGAATGCTGCTCCCAAAATAAATAAAAATAAATTGATGAATAAAATAGCCCAAAAAAATTTTACACATATAGTATAGGGAAGATGGAGCAATTAGTCAGGAACCAGAAGTTGAATGTGAGTGTAAGAACTGTTAAGAGTGGTGAGGAGGTGCTATTCTATGCAAAGGATGTAGCAGAATCCCTAGGATACTCGAACACAAAGAAAGCAGTTAGAAACCATGTTTGGGAAGAGGATAAGCGCACGCTAGGGTCCGTTCAAGGTGGGTCCCTCGAGGGCCCCCCTTTGAACGGCCAGCCTGGTACATCTTTAATCACAGAGCAGGGTTTGTATCAGCTAATATTCGGATCGGAGCTGAACACCGCAAACGAATTCAGAAGGTGGATATTCAGTGGGTTACTACCATCTATCCGTAAACCAGGCTCATAAAAACTACCAGAATCTGAGCCACTCTATTGTAAACAGATGAAGCTAATTAATGAAATGGACCTTCATTATGCTGTTGTAGAATATCTTAAAAAGTACCACCCAAAAGCCCTAATTCTACCGGGACTAGGAGAGTACCAGGATACATCACAAAAGAGATGCGACGCTTGGAGGAAGGGATATATGGGTGGACAACCGGACCTCACGATAGTAACTCCAAGTAATGGTTTCCATGGATTCGCAATAGAGCTCAAGACCCCAAAGGGCACAGGTGAAGTTAGGGACAACCAGGTGTCATGGTTAAAGGTGTTAAACGAAAATGGATACTGGACACTAATATCTAACGATTACACAAAGATAGTGCTGGATATAGAGGAGTACTTTAGGGTCGACAAGATAAAGAAACTCCTGGAGGAAATAAAGAATCTTAAGATAAAGTGCAAGACTCTAAAGGCTAGTAAGTGTAAGGAAGTTGTAATCCAACGAATTGGTTACACAGTAGGTAAGTACTAGAGTGGAAATGGGAAGCGAAGAAGTGAAACTTAAAAAATTCTCGGCAAATACTGTCGGGCATTTTTTAAGCAATCCCATCATACTGCCAAGTAGATTTGAGACATCTTACAAGTAGATTCAAGTTATCTTGTAAGTTATCTTACAAGTAGATTCAAGTTATCTTACCAGTAGATTTGAGTTATCTTACAAGTAAATTCAAGTTATCTTGTAAGTAGAATTAAAGATATCTTGCAAGATAAAACCCAGTTAAACCTAGGTATCTTACAAGTAGAATGGAAGATAAACCTGAGCAAAATCAAGTACCAGTAACAAGTGAAAAGAAGAAGGACCCAAAAAGAGTAGCTGCGGGAAAACGACTGGAAGCAATCAGTAGAATAGCAAAGGAAAGGAAGAAGAAACAGGTGGAATCCAACGAGTCATCTAGTAATGATAGTATGATTACCTACATAGGAGTGGCCATTGCATTGATATCCCTTGTGCTAGCATATAAAACACATTAGAGGGAAACTAGGGAACCAGAACTTGAGTACATCCCTATAACTGTAGAAGTAACTAGGAAAGCTGATGAGTCCAAGTTAGATTCACTTGAATGATACATTAAACATACCATATATTATAACAAGATGAGTAAGGTAAACGCAGTTGATAAATCTGAGATGGGAGGTGAAGTGTACGATGCATTACTACTTACAGCCGGAGCAATCGGAATCTCAATGGCATCTAAAAAGTTGCTGAAGGAACCACTAGGTACACCGGAGAACACAAAGGGAATGTTAAAATTAGCTGTCTCTCTTAGTCTTTCATCCCTACTGGTGTCGTATCTAAAGAAACATAAGTATATCCCTGATAATCCAATTAAAACCTAAGACACCCGAAACATAGGTAAAACTATACAATGGCGAGTGCAGTAGCAGGAGGACTCTTTAATGCATTTGCATTTGCGGGAGCAGGATACCTATTTAAAATGTTTGATAGGAACGGATACGCTGAGGAAGCTAAGAGACATAACCTCGCAATGGAGAACCTAACAGCCGAAAGAGAAAAGTACCTTGAGGAGGTCACTGATAGGAGAAATAGGATTGCTCAGCTGAAGTCAGAACTAGCTGAGGCAAATAGTAATATCAAGTCAACGAACCAGTCACTAGAACTAGTCAGAAGAATCAATGAGTTAAAACGTAAGCCTATGCCAAGGAAGCCGCAATTGAGTAATCACTACAAACCTAGCTCTGAAGTGGAAGAATATATGGCAATCTTTGGTTTAGTTGCAGGTGGGGTGGTTGGAGGGGCAGCTTATTTAATACTATAGAAAATGCCATAAAAATTTTCACACCTATAAGTTTAGGGAAATGGAATGGTTACATATGGCAACACCTGAAGAGATGGCATGTGTAGGTAAAAAGGTAAATACACTGGAAGAGTTAGAGGCTGCTGTGAGGAAGCACGCAGCTGAGAGTAGAATAAAGAGAAAACACACATATGATCCAATATGTAGCGAATGTGGGAGTCAGTCTATTGTAATGATAGATGGGGCAGATACATGCACACAGTGTGGTGCTAGTGATATGAATAACTTCTCATACTACATTAGTTACAACTACAACAAGGACGACTATCTGAAGAAGACGTCTTGTCACAATAGAGTCCGTTGGTTTGAGAGACACTTATTTGAACATGTTGCTTCTAGGGATAGGGACATCATAAGGGAGCAGTTTAGAAGCATCGTAAGATGTATACAAAGACTTAGACTGCAAAGGGGGCGCAACATAGTCAGATACAAGTTTTACCTGCTGAGGATAGCTAGTATGAATGGTATAACTTTGAGAAACCCTCCTGATGATATCAGAACTCAAAGGATAGTGGACATCCTTGAGGATAGGTTGTATGGAAAAGTTTTTGTTGAGCTTGGATGGAAACCTGAGAAATGTAAATATTATAATAACTGGAAAAGTAAAAACACTTAAAAAAATATTAATATAATAAATCAATAAAATTAAACAATAAATTAAATCAAAAATAAAAACACCTAAAGATATACCGATATAATAAATCAATAGAATTAAACAATAAATTAAATAAAAAATAAAAACACTTAAAGATATACTGATATAATAAATCAATAGAATTAAACAATAAATTAAATTAAAAATAAAATAAAAATAGATTAAATCGAAAATAAATTCAAGATAAATTATTAATTAAATAACCCAATTTTTTTTACACATATAGTATATAGGAATAGTTGAAAAATATGGCGGGTAACTTTAACATGAACGAATTCAGTGTAGAACAACTTTTGACTCTCAACAGTATCATAGACAGTGATGAGGATATAGAAGACATCCTAACGGATAGAAACTACAGGATTGCTCCCGATGACAAGGGTGAAAGCCCATTCCAGGGAGAAAAACAGTTCATAGGCGAATACGATCGTGATATGGAAACAAAGAAGCCAAGACCCATACCTAAGAACTACAAGGGTAGAAAAGGGATTATGCCAACGTGGAAGTACTCTGACAGGCAAAAGGCTAAGGCTTTACTTGTAGGGGAAGCATACCAGAGCTTACTATCTAAGGGAGTCCAGGGACTTCCACCCACAATGGGAGGCAGATGGCGCACGGACGATCCCCTTGTTAACGAGGAAATTAAGAGAATCGAAAACGAAAGGAATCCTAAGGTAAAGCGTCCTAGAGGTAGACCACCAAAGGCAAAGACCGATGCCGAAGTGAAGGTGCCAAAGAAGAGAGGCAGACCACCAAAGGTAAAGACTGATGCTGAAGTGAAGGTGTCCAAAAAGAGAGGTAGACCACCAAAGGCAAAGAACGAAGGTGAAGCGAAGGTGCCAAAGAAGAGAGGTAGACCACCAAAGGTAAAGGTTGATGCTAAGGTTAGAAAGCAAACCGTAGCAGAAAGATTCCTGAGCCAGAGGAAGGTAAAACTCTCAGTGCCTGCAGATAGTGTCATAACTCAAACAGGTCCAGGTAAGTTCACAGTTCACGTGGATCTTAATAAGAGACCTGCGAGGAAAGCTCCTGAGGTACCCAAGGGTGTAGCTCCATGGAGACCGGTACCTAAGCCTAGAAAGGTACTTCTTAGGGAAAGACCTGTACCGAAACCTAGAACTAAGCTTCTTAAGGAAAGACCTGTACCGAAACCTAGGACCAGGAAACCAGTGTCTCCTCCTAAGGTCCGTAAGCCCGTAAGGGTGTCGAGGGAAGTCAAGGAGCAGCCTATAGTGGTTACACCAGAGGAACAAGAAATCGATCCATTTGGAACAGACCTTGAAAAGCCATTCCACAGGAAAATTGAAACAGCCGCAAATGGAGCCGCTGTGACTTACTCGATAACTCCTCATTATATGGACCCTCTGGACCAGATGACTGCAAGTAGACAGGTAGTGAGAGGAATACTTGTGAGTGAGTTAAAGAGAATGGGTGGGTTGAAGTACACAGAGACTCTAAAGGTGAGAATGTCAAAGGAAATTGGCGACGGGAAAACCAAGAAGGACTCAGTCTACTTCAAATCTAAGACTGGTACTGCGACTAACTTCGAGGATATTGAAAGTACAGCTGCTCAAAACCAACTGACAATATTGTCTAGAATTGAAACCTTTCAAAACTTAGGTTCAAACTGGATTATACTCAATATCGAGAGTCATTATGTGAACATTGCAATTTACAAACCGTTAAAGGGTAGTTCATACATGAAACTTCCTGAGGATATCAGCAATTCAATGTGTGGGCTCATCAATATGAAGAACAATGACAATCTGTGTTTCCTGTGGAGCCATGTGAGACATCTGAATGCTAAGGCTAGAAGAGCAACCACTATCACACAAAAAGATAGGGAATTCATAACGAACCTGGACTATGATGGTATAGACTTTCCCGTGAAGATAAGTGACATTGATAGAATTGAGAGGAAAAACAGTATCAGCATATCTGTGTTTGGTTATAAGGGTAAGAAACAGTTCTACCCTATAAGAAACTCCAAGGCTAAATACAAGGATCATACGAAACTTCTACTTCTAGGTGATGTGAAGGTAACAATCATTATGTGCTCATAAAGGATGTAAACAGAATGCTCTTCAGTGTAAGTAAACATGCACATAAGCAACACTTTTCTCTACACTGTCTTCACAGTTGTGTGAGTGAAGAGGTACTGGAGAAGCATAAGGAAACATGTCTGGAGGTAAATGGAACTCAGGCTGTAATACTTCCCAAGGAAGGAACAAAAATAAAGTTCAAAAATCATAGAAACTCAATGCCTGTGCCGTTTGTGATATATGCTGATTTTGAGTCCATACTGGTGCCTGAGGAGAGAAAAGAGAAGTCAGAAAACCCTGAGGATGAAAGTAGTACGGACCTTTACCAGACACACAAGGCTTGTAGTTTTGGTTTGAAAACAGTCTGCCACTATGATGATAAGTACTCCGGTGAGTATAAGAGTTACGTTGGAGAGGATGCTGCGCTGGTCTTCCTAAAGACGGTAGTAAAAGAGTCCTTCAGATGTAGGGAAATGACTGACAAAATATTCAGGAAGAAAATGGTAATTACACCCAAAGAGGAAGCAGAATTCCTGGTTACAAGAAACTGCCACATATGTGGTAACGATCTATGTGAGGACCGTGTCAGAGACCATGACCATGTAACAGGTAAGTACCGCGGAGCTGCTCACAATATATGTAATCTGAAATACAGAATTACATGGAAAGTACCTGTGGTTTTCCACAACCTGAGAGGTTATGATAGTCATCTGATTATGCAGGAAATTGGTAAGTTCAAGATGGATGTTAATGTGATCCCAAATAATATGGAAAAATACATCTCATTCTCTCTGGGTAAGAATCTGGTCTTCATAGACTCTATACAGTTCATGACTTCTTCACTGGAAGCACTGGTAAGTAACCTTTCACCCGAAGACTTCAGGATAGTAGGTAAAAGGTGGAAGGGTGAGGACTTCAATCTAGTGACACAAAAAGGAGTGTTCCCATATGAGTTCCTAGATGATATTAGCAAACTCAATACAGAAGGTCTTCCGAGCAAGGATCAGTTCTACTCGTCACTGTATGAGTCAGAGGTGAAGGAGGAAGATTACGAGAAAGCTCAGAAAGTATGGGATCACTTCAAGATGAAAACCATGAGAGATTAACACGACCTCTACTTGGAGACCGACGTTCTTCTGCTGGCCGATGTGTTTGAGAACTTCAGGAGAACATGTCTGGAAAGTTGTGAACTTGACCCCGCACATTACGTGTCAGCACCTAGTCTGAGTTGGGACGCTTTACTGAAAAAGTCAGGTGAAGAAATAGAACTTGTAAACGATATGGATATGTTCCAGTTTTATGTTCGAGAAGGGTATGAGGGGTGGTACAAGTTATATTGCTCATAGACACTCCGCAGCTAATAACAAGTACATGGAGACGTACGATGAGTCGTTTGAGAACAAGTAACTAATGTACCTCGACGCTAATAATTTATATGGCTGGGCAATGTCACAACCACTACCTAATGGAGAGTTAGAGTGGGTTGAGGAAGTTGACGGTATGAATATAGACGATTACTTGGGAGACAACGGAAGAGGGATGGTTTTGGAGGTTGACCTGGAATATCCACAAGAACTTCACGACCTACACAACGGTTATCCTCTAGCACCGGAGAGTAAGGAAATCAGTGCTTCTATGTGGTCAGATTATGCGAAGAGTATTGCTGAGAAATTCCAACTGACAATTGGAGGAGTAAGAAAACTAGTAACCTCACTAGGCCCCAGGAAGAAGTACGTCTTACATGTACGTAATTTGAAACTGTACACAGACCTTGGGATGAAACTCACGAAGGTTCATAGAGCGGTTACATTCAAGCAGTCTCCCTGGCTTAAGGACTATATAGACTTCAATACGAAGAAAAGGTCAGTAGCCCGTAACACGTTCGAAAAGAACTTCTTCAAGTTGATGGACAACTCGATCTATGGAAAGACTATGGAGAATCTTAGGAAAAGGGTTGATGTGAAATTAGTGTCCTCCAAAGACGACCTCCTAAACCTGACAGCATCACCATGCTTCCAGTCACACCGAATCATGAATGAGAATCTCATAGTGGTAAAGAGGATAAAAGAAGTTCTAACGCTGAATAAACCGTGTTATGTGGGAATGAGCATCTTAGACTTATCCAAGACTCTAATGTACGATTTCCACTACAACACCATTAAGAAGGAGTATGGTAATAGTTCGAGGTTACTGTTCTCCGATACCGACAGTCTGATGTACGAACTGAAGACGAATGATGTCTATGAGGACTTCAAGAGGATCGGCGAAGAGCAAAACTGCTGGGATAATTCAGATTACCCAAAAGATAGCCCTTACTACTCAACCCACAACAACAAGGGTATATGTAAGTTTAAGGATGAAGCTGGAGGAGTACCCATAACTGAGTT
This sequence comes from Paramuricea clavata, assembly GCA_902702795.2. Taxonomy (NCBI): domain Eukaryota; kingdom Metazoa; phylum Cnidaria; class Anthozoa; order Malacalcyonacea; family Plexauridae; genus Paramuricea; species Paramuricea clavata. The sequence goes on along the minus strand of CACRXK020004769.1, from coordinate 760 downwards.
TGTTGGGTTGAGGTCAAAGATGTACTCCTATGTCAAGGAAAACGGTGGGGGTGGAATGACAGCTAAAGGGGTTAAGAAGTATCTTATCAGAAACAAGCTCACGCATGAGAACTTCAAGAATGCAATCAACACGAAGGCTAGGATGAGACACAACATGAATACAATCAGGAGCACAAAGCATACAATTCGAACTTATGAAATGAGGAAGGTTACTCTGAGTTGCTTTGATGATAAAAGGTATCTTTTGGAGGATGGAGTTACCAGTTATGCTTATGGTAACAAGAATATAAAAAATAGTGACTGAGAAGTTCCCACAGAGTAGAAAGTAATAATCCTAAAGGGTAAATAAGCAGGTAGGGCCCCCTGCCTTATGTACCCCCAAGGAGAAAATAAAAGTTGCCGAAGAGGCTTTGGAATAAGCAAATTGGACGATATTGGAAAAGTCTAGATGTTTGAGGGTTTGGGAATCCCTGGTATTTTGATAGAAGAGAACGGTGAATAGTTGGAATCTGAGTGTGACAACTAAAATAGGTATTGTGGAGGTTGTAGGAAGTATTAATCAGTGCTCAGAATTAATATCTGACGGTTCTGTGTAAGGGGGTGTGTGTTACCTCAAGGGTATTTTAAAAGTTGTCGAAAAGGCTCTAGAATAGGAAAATTATAGATCGTACGAAAACAAGAATATAAGAAATAAATGTAAGCAGGAAATGCCGGTAGTGAGATCACGAATGGTCTCGCTCCGCAGAGCGGAGCGGGACCA
>CACRXK020004768.1:13151-30417 GCA_902702795.2 Paramuricea clavata | reverse complement strand
TTAATTTCTGATATGCATGCGCCTCAAATGACTCGCAAAGTAAGAAGTGAGTATGCGCCCTGGATTACAGAAAATATTAAGAGACATATCTACCACAGGGATTTTCTTAAAAAAAAAGCGGTCAAAACTGGATCTTCCAATTTACATGATGCTTACAAAAGAGCTCGAAATGATTTAAATAGATTGATTGAAAAGACTAAAACCGAATATTTTACGAGCATAATTAATAATACTGCTAAAAATCCAAAAGAAATGTGGAAGACAATTAATAAAATTACAAACAAAAAGTCCAAGACAACAAATATAACTAAGATCGTTGTTGATGATAAAGTGATTGAGGAGCCAGAAGTTATTGTAAATACATTTAACAACTTTTTCAATAAAATTGGAACAACTCTGGCTCAAAAATTACCAGAAAGTACAAGGACACCCGAGTCATATATTAAACCTGAGAATGACTCTACATTCGAATTACAGAATGTAACGGAGGTCGAGGTTTTTGGTATAGTTTCAGCATTATCCTCATCCAAAGCTACGGGCTATGATAGAATATCACCTAAACTTTTGAAAGACTCGGCCGGTGTGATAACCTCTAGCTTAACTCAAATATTTAACCAATCGCTGTTGACTGGTGCTTTTCCAGACGACTTTAAGGTCGCAATTATATCACCAATCTTTAAATCAGAAAGCAAATTAGAGTGCAATAACTATAGGCAAATTTCAGTACTTTCAGTTGTAGCTAAAGTTTTTGAAAAACTTATATCAAATCAATTATCAACATTTCTGGAAACAAGAGGCATACTCACACAACAACAGGCAGGTTTTAGGAAGAAAAACTCAACAGAAACATCGCTTTTAAATTCTACTAACAAATGGTTTATTAACATGGACAAAGGATATTTAAATGGAGTTATTTTCCTAGACCTTAAAAAAGCTTTCGATTGTGTAAATTATTATATTCTAATTAGAAAACTAAAGTTGTATGGGTGCAGTGAAAATACTCTTTGCTGGTTTAAATCGTACTTAACAAATCGACGTCAGATGTGCAAAATTGGTCGTACTATATCTCAGGAACGTGTTATTCGCTGTGGTGTACCACAAGGCTCTACTTTGGGGCCGTTATTATTTTTACTTTACGTAAATGACCTCCCAAGTTGCCTATCTCATTCAATAGCTAGTATGTTCGCTGACGATACAAATTTAACAACATCTGGGAAGTCCATAGAAGATATACAAAACCAGTTAAATTCTGATTTAGAAAATATTCATACGTGGCTGTTAACCAACAAATTGACTCTTAACAAAGAAAAAACTGAGTATATGATAATTAGCTCTCGGCAACGGTTAGCGAAAATTGATGACGATCCGAAGATAAGTCTTGACGGTATTGATATAAAAAGAGTTAAACAAGCAAAAACATTAGGTATTGTCACCGACGAAAAATTACTATGGAAAAATCAAATTGACGAAATAACTACCAAAGTTTCTAGAGGAATTGGCATGTTAAGGAGAATGAAAGCCTATGTTCCCCAGGAAACTTTAAGGACTGTCTATAGTGCACTGATAATGCCACATTTCGACTATTGTAGCCTTGTCTGGGATAATTGCAGTAATTATCTACTAGAAAAATTACAAAAACTGCAGAACAGGGCTGCAAGAGTCATAACTGGAAAATCCTATGAAACTCGTTCAAGTGAGATTTTAAAAAACTTAGGGTGGCAACCGTTGCTAGACCGAAGAAAAGACAAAAAAGCATTATTTATGTTTAAAATAAGAAATAATGAGTTTCCCAAATGCCTAACGAGCATGTTTAACACTAGCAACAATAAAAACTATAACCTTCGCAGTAACGAATTAGATTTTGCACTTCCAAAGCCGAATACGAATTATTTGAAAAAAGCTTCAGTTATTCAGGTGCTGCGCTTTGGAATGATCTGCCGAAGCGCGCAAAAGATAGAGCAATATCAGTTGGTCAGTTCAGGGCTATTCTCAATAACATGGAAGAACGAGCTTGTAAATAGAGCTAATACCTTTTATAACATTTTATACCTTTTTTAGAAGTTCTTTTCTAGTGTGTAATAGATGTAAAATTTTGTTTTTGTGCCTTAATTTAGCAACGGCCCCTTGAAAATCAGTCGTAATTCCCTGAAGGGCTTACCGTTGTAAAATAAGATTAAATAATAATAATAATAATAATAATAATAATAATAATAATAATAATTTAGGTAATCGGGTGTGCGGGTTGTGATAAGGTGGACTTCAATAATTTGGATTCTTGCACTTCACTTGGTGGAATTAAAATTAGAATGTTAGGGTTTGTAATCCAAGTGAGAATATATACATTTGCATATTCTCACTTGGATTACAAACTATTCTCATTTGGATTACAAAATATATACACCAAATATATACATGTACTATACCGGTACATTTGTATATTCTCACTTGGATTACAAAATATTCTCACTTGGATTACAAAATATATACATGTATATATTCTCACTTCGATTACAAACCCTAACATTCTAATATTAATTCCACAAGTGAAGTGCAAGAATCCAAATTATTAATTTCAAATGCCCCGCCGGGGCTAAGGTTCGAGTGGAAATGCCCAACCCCCGGGATGTGCTTTACAGAAAAATGGCTGCGCGAGGGGGATGGGCACACTTGGATTTGGCTGATGCATTAAAAGTCCTGTGCTTATTCCAGACTGCTTGTCAAATATTTACTTGCTTGAAGTAGAAATTTACTCTGACCGCTGGATGAAGAAGACATTAAATAAGTACTGGTCAATAAACAGAAATGTATTTTATTATATAAGTATTGAGATTTACTCATCGAAATCGCAGTGCGTAATAATCGTTCCAAATTAGCAACAGCCAATCAGCAACGAGAACGATGAAATCTCACTAGTGAAAAATCATCGTTCGCCGTTGTTGATTGGACGAACGATGTTTTTTCACTAGTGAGAAATGATCGTACGGGAAAATACGTCATTTTTCATTTGGCGCGGAATTGCGAATTTAATTATTTAAAACAACAAAATGGCTTCGCGATTTGTTGACGCCGGTTCTGTTGACGACTTTATTTTGGAACAGGAGAACAAGAGCACGGCGCAAAAAACACAGCGTGATGTTAAATTATTACAACTATTTTTGGTGAACAAGAACGAAGAAAGAAACATTGAGGATATCCCGATAGGAGAACTAAACGAATACATGTCTGACTTTATAATTTCGGTCAGAACCAAAAACGGAAAAGAATACGAGCCATCTTCTCTTCGGAGTTTACTGGCAAGTTTCGAGCGGCATCTTAAGAAGAAAAACTACCCTGCTAGTATTATCAATGACTTGGCATTCGAAAAGACAAGAAAAACTCTCGAGTCCAAGCAAAAACAATTAAAAAAACAAGGAAAAGGAAATAAACCAAACGCTTCTGTGGCTTTAACTACTTCGGAACTAAATACGTTGTATGAAAAAGACCTTCTCGGTACACGAAGTCCTGAGTTGCTTTTAAACACACTCTGGTTGAATAACACTATGCATTTTGGACTCAGAGGTTGCAAAGAACACAGAGACATGTGTTGGGGCGATGTTAAGTTGAAGCAAACAGCAGACGGTGAGGAATTTTTAGAATTTAATGAAAGACAAACCAAAACAAGAACCGGTTCAGATTGCCGTGATGTCAGAAAAATGGCGCCTAAAATGTTTGCTACTGATGGGTCGGAAAGAGATCCTGTCGTGGTCTACAAACTTTAAGAGCGGAAGAGACCAGGAAAAATGAACGAGGATGATTCCCCTTTCTACCTAGCTGTGAACAACACATTAAAGAAAGAGTCGCTTCAAACGAAAGAGTGGTTCAAGGCCGCTCCTGTTGGAATAAACAAACTGAACAGTCTAATGAAGACAATGGCTCAAAAAGCAGGAATCAACAACGAACGACTGCGAAATCACAGCGGGAGAAAAACAATGATTCAAACACTTAGCGAAAATGATATTCCCCCGACACATATCGCTCAACTGTCAGGGCACAAGAATTTAAAAAGCTTAGAAAGCTACAGCAAAGTGTCGAGCAAACAGGAAATGCAAATGTCCAAAGTTCTCAGTGGTTATACATCTGGTAGTGCAGCAAAGACATCGTCTGATAAAACAGTAAATTCACCACCAACTTGCTCGCCCATCTCCGAAGCACAACAAGCTATGGCTTTATTCAGCGGAGCTGTCATTAAAGGCGGCAATTTTTCCATTAACATAAACACAGTAAACCAGTCGCCCAAGCTCACATTGGAACAAGAACCAAGCCAAAATTCCGCCAAAGATGAAGCGTTGTCAAAATGGAAGAGACTTAAACCTTTAGAGGACAGTGACGATGAGTTTTAGACATTTTTATAAACATTTATAGCCTTTGAAGTATTTTTAAAATACGTGTTAATTTAATATTTTCTTCGCGTTGAAATTCTTACAATCAAGTTGTGTTGTTGTGTTCTGAAAATAAAAAGTTAATTTATGCAACCTCAAATGCTGTTAATAATCTACTATTATTAATCATTTTAAAATATGCATTTTCTTGAGTGAAATCTCAATACTTATAATATAAACAAATAACTTCATGGTTGGATCGCGGGTACGGTTTTTATTCACTCGTTAATTATTACAGGCTCACTCGTTCGCTGCGCGCACTCGTTCGCCTGTAATAATTCACTCGTGAATAAAAACCGTACGCGCTCGCCAACCATGAAGTAATCTCTATTTACTTCATAGTATTACAATTTTATTTTTATACTATAAAAATAAAATATAAACATGCAGCATAGAATATGCAAATTCGAGGCAAAATTATTGTTGAATCGGTTTATTTATAGGATTTATGACAAATAACAACTATAAAAGTTTGTACCTTGTCTTTACATCGTAATAGCCAATGCTTTTAGATTTACATATTTTAGAATCAGTTCCTTTCCTGGTAACTGCATTTCTAAATGAAATCATCGTGAGTAGTGAGTGCTGAGGAGGCTGTTTTACTATAAACAAATTTTAGGAATTGTTAACAACTTTGAAAAATATATCGTTGCACATTCGGTCACAGTCGGAAAAATGTTCATAGTATGTTGTACCGTCGTTTGCAACTAACGATGAACAGTCGCTCATAAAAACATTCGCGTGATTAGAATCTTCAATGTTTGTCAAGAACAACAACACTTAATTGTTGTTTCCCATGTGTGCAATAAAAATAAGTAACAAAACTTTGTCTGAACTTGTTGGGCTAGAGACCTACTGGAAACTTTTACAGGCTTTTTAATGAGAATAGAGAATGTTTTATCTGCAACTATTCACCCTTAGTTGCCACCGACGTATTTGACAGCATAAAATTGCCTGTGGCTGTGATAACTGCTATAAATAAAATACAGTCTGGTTATACTGACTTGAGCGTGTCATGACAAACTCTTTATTGGAAAATTGTGAAGAAATAGTCGAATATAGAGGGTCGAATATCATACTTAAACTTGTATAGCTACAGTATCATTGGTACATAGCGTTGTGAAGACAAGCCTTTGCTTTAATACCTTTCGCTTCCGCAGTCTTTTTTTTCCATACTTCTCTACGCTTTCCCTGGCGAGCTTCTCTTTCCTCAGCAGTCTCCTCGAGCAAACGTTGTCGTCTTCGCTGGCTCCCTCCTTTTCGCGAGACGTTCGGCTTTCTTGTCGTTTCCTTGCCGCTCTTCATTTGGCTCCATACAGTAGTCCATATCTTTTCAATTGGTATTTGATACCATATAGAATTGTTTTAGGCTATTAAACTCTTTATAGAGCAAATTGCTTTGAAAGCTGTCAAAGTTTTTTGCAAACGTACAAAATACTGCAGTGCAAAAAGCAAATTATTTTCATGATGTATCTGTCAGTTGAAGTCGTGATTTGTCATACAACAACAAATTTTAAATTTGACCAATCAGTGTTTGCTATTCATGACAGTCCGCCATCTTTTTGAGATCAGTGACGATGACCACCATTTGATGAACTTTAGACTTGGCTAATGCTTTCGTTTCCCCGGGTGTAAATAGCCAGGGGGAATTAGTACCCTCGCACGGCGCTTCGCGCCGCCGGCTCGGGGATAAGCCAAAATAAATTCAAATTGTGGAGTAATTTCAGTTAGGTCTTCAAATTGTTTTGCTCTTCTTTATATTTTATCTATTTTTCTTAAATTTAAACAGAGGAAATTAGGAAACTTTATACAGCTTCATTGAAAAGGAAAGCAGTGCATGCATGTTTTACGCATTCATCAACATTAAACATTCAAAGCAAACTTGCACTGTCTATATTTCACGATTTTCCATAGTAAATCAATTCTTCTCATTTCTTCAAACAAAAATTGCTTCAAAACTCATTGTATGAAACATGATTTTCCAAATATATGCTTTCGAGAATTGAAATCTTGCTTATCCCACTCCTGATAAATAGCCATATTTTTCAGATCAGTGAGGAGGTCCACCTACGAACCATAGTCACGCGCCCGCGATCATTGATGGTCTTTAGATTCGCAGCAGCTGAGGACTTCGCTAATACTTTCCTTTCCCCGGGTGTAAATAGCCGGGCGGAAGTAGTACCCTCGCCCCGGCCTAACGCCCGGAACGGCGCTCCGCGCCGTTGGCTCGGGGATAACGAACGGTTCCTAATCCAATGGTTTGATGATCATTTCAGATATAAACGAATGTACTACAGTAACGCCAAATGTCTGCCACAAAAGTATGGTGTGTGAAAATACTCTCGGTGGGTATAACTGCAAATGTCGAGCTGGTCACGTTATTGTTGGGAATATTTGCAAAGGTAAAGATAGTTCCAAAATAGAAATGTATACATCATAGTGCAAATATGCATGGATATGTAATACACTTAACAATTAGACAACGATGCCGAGTTGTCTATGAGCGAATAGTCAACGAGGCGAAGCCGAGTTGACTATTTGCTCATAGACAACGAGGCCGAGTTGTCTAATTGTTTTAGTATAAACTTTGACATTAATTTACAACTAGGCTGCAAACACAATACAAAAATACACAAAAAAACATTATAAAACCATTAAAGGTAAACAAATATTTTAGTTTTTGTTCGCGTAAAATGTTTTACAAAATTCAGTTTTAATTTTAAAATTTCATTGAGTGTATGTTATTTTGTCTATTTTCTTACCCTTAAAAATTGCCATTCCATATTTTTGTTGCTTTTTCCGTGTTTTTTTAGTACAGAATTGTTCAACAAGTCGTCCAAAAAATCATCAGACACTTCGGCAAAAGTGCAAAACGCGAATTTTCTGCCATTTTGAATTTTCTATTAGTAGGCTATCACTAATAGCCTACTAGTAGCGTAGCCAATCAGAAGGCACGATATGTGATAGCCTACTAGTAGGTTTATACTAATAAGTAATAGACGGGAAATCGAGGAAATATATTTGTATTTCACCTATATATTAAAATAGGGCAGTTATTGCATGCCCGGAGCAAAATTAGCTAAATCGTTACCGAAATTTTTAACAGTTATTCCACGTCGCTCATATTCGTCGAGAGTGAGTGCAATAATAGTATTTTGTGTAAACCAACTAGTAAGCTATCATGTACCGTGCGTTCTGATTGGCTACGCTACTATTAGGCTATTAGTGATAGCCTACTAGGCTATAGTAGCAACAGCCAACAAGCGGCGAAGGGCGCGGGAGTCAATGGCCGTTTTTAAGTATTAAAAGCTGCATTTAAGAGGAAAAGCTTATCAAAATGGCCTAATTTTGGTTCTGGATTACACACAAACAAGGACTCTTGGAAACTGCTGACACATACGGTAGAATTTTTAAGTTTTCTCAACTTTGCTCGTAGATTTGAACATGAAAGTGACTGGCGATGTTTTAAAATCTAGCCTATATGCACAATGTCTGTTAATATTCCAACTGGCTGAAATTGAAATTCAACAATACTTTGTAGCTATTTACCCCTATTTTCTCGACCTCTTTAGTGTGTGCTTGTTTTAAGTACGAGTTCATGTATTTAGCTGATATTATAAAGAGTTTTTTTCGTTTAAATGTTGAGATTTTAGCCGAGTTTGTTTTTCGCCTTTTTGAGTCGAGTTTTTCAATTAAATTTTAATCTAAACTATTGCCTGTGTATACTAGATTATGGAAATGGTTAGCCTCTTTATGTTCCAGATATTTTAAAGATTTCAACGACATTCGGATAATCGGATTCTTTTGCATGGTGTGCATTTTTATTCGGCATTTTAACATAAACTTTATTTACTAATTTAGCAACAATTCGGGAGGCCATTTTGTATTCGAAATTTTGGATTTTTTAAGCCTTGTTTCCTTCTTTTAAATAAGTTTTAATTAACCAAACTTTGATTCTATAACGGTCTCTTACTATTATACTCTTTTACGACATGTTTTTAACTTTTTAAAACTTACAAGTTGTATTTTTCAAGTCATTCACGAGAGCTCGCAACACTGAGTAGTTGTCAACAAAGCCGAGGCATAATGACTAATGTCGCCAAAGGAAGCCATTTAAACGCTCATTTCGTTAAAACGTTATTATTTTAATTAAAAATCAGGTGAAAAATTCCGTTTTCTTTATGAATTATGTGGTTTATACTAAAACAATTAGACAACTCAGCCTCGTTGTCTCTGAACGAATAGTCAACTCGGCTTCGCGACGTTGACTATTCGCTTATAGACAACTCGGCTTCGTTGTCTATTAAATTGTTAAATACACTAGCTCTGAATTCACAGACTTTGCTTTTCGGATATTTTCAATATTTTTCTATTTTGTTTATATTTTTAACTTCCTCGAAATTATTTCAAATATATCTATTGTTAACCATTTTAAATCTTAAAAAATAATTTGCTAACCTGTAAACAACTTGTGGGAGTTTTTCCATTGTGTTTTTTATCCTGTAATAGCTATAAAAAGCGAACAACTAATTGCCGTTTTCTCTTTCGCAAAACGTCGGAAATTCAGTTTTGAGCCGCCATTTTTTTATCTAGTAGCAGGATATAAGCTATTATTATATACACAAGGTCTGGATATGAGGTATTCTGCAATCTGATTGGTTCTCTACTAGCAGGATATTAGCTCATATCCTGCTAGTAGAGAAAAACAAAATGGCGGCTAAAATTGAATTTCCAATGTTTTGCGAACTGGCTAAATGAAAAAGGCTATTTAATCGCTTTTTGAAAGCAATAATTAAACCAATACCATCAAAGTATAGGGAAACAACAATAGAGTCATTCAACGTCAGAAAGTGACCGCATTGTTTACTGGCTGCCAACCTGGTTAACATATTGGCAGCCAGTAAACGGCAGCAGTTCACTATAAAATCGTATTACAGTGTAAATGCTTTTGGCCCCGCCAGACACCTGGGACGCAGCTTAAAAAATTCCCAGTTTTTGTCTCCCCTGACTGGCCCTACTGGTTGTCTGTCTGTGATACCATCGATGTGAAAATAATCCTTTAACTTCTGCCTTTTCTGTGTATATTGCTGGTTGGAACAACCAATGCCACTAGCATAACGCAAACGAACGAATGTTTTCTAGACTGGTTAGATACTTTTAACATTTGTTGTGTTGTTTTGTAGCGATCAAAACTTATTCTGGTCGTTTGTCAATTAAAAATCTTCAGTATCGTGCAATCCTTTATATGACAATAATCCTTTAACTTCTGCCTTTTCTGTGTATATTGCTGGTTGGAACAACCAATGCCACTAGGATAACGCAGACGAACGAATGTTTTCTAGACTGGTTAGATACTTTTAACATTTGTTGTGTTGTTTTATAGCGATCAAAACTTATTCTGGTCGTTTGTCAATTAAAAATCTTCAGTATCGTGCAATCTACAACGACACACAAAGCAAAGAGTATATTGAATTGCGCAACACCTTGAAAAATGCTGTAAGTATTTAGATTCAATAGTTACAAGACAGGGTTTTTTAACTATATAACTGTTGATGGAATGCCCCCCTTGGCCCCATGATGACTCACCTGTTTAACCATTTTCCCCATCCCGCAGTTAAAATCCCATTTCTCAAGGAAAGCATTATTCGAAGAAAAATGGAATCTAGAAGGGAGGTTAATTAATATTCTTTACTAACTTAAATTGGCTTTGTGAATCTTATATCATGTCTTTTATCTTCAAATGATTCATTGTCGTTTTAAAAGTGCTGAACATTGTGTTGTAAAAACCTTTGATTTTAAGAATTTTCTGGTGGACAGCATATTCCATGCAGACCCTATAGATTTGAGATGTTGGAAGTTTAGGCTAAAGAAGTTAGTGGCCGAATTGTGGTAATGATGTAACGCTGTATATCAAAAATCTGTTTCAGAAAACTCACGAAATGCAGTCAAAGTATTGAAGAAAAAAATCTTTTTATATTATTCCCCATACTATTCATCTGTCATCACTCTATATAGTATGGTTCTTTTCCGTAGATCCCCCCCCGGGACGAAGTCTTAAAAAAGTGAAATTTTGCGAAGTGAATGAATTAAGTCATATGCCGAATAATAAATATAAAATATTAAGTGACGTCTCTTCCTGGCTCAAGGCATATCTTCCAACTCAAATTATTTAACCTGTAATCAATAGAAGTTACGGTTGAAACGTTTCAATCCAGGTTTATTCATTTAGTTCAATTGTTTATCTAGATTATGTTTACAAAGGTTTTATTTTGTCTAGCGTTTCCGTTTCCTCTATGCAAACCATTTTCAGATGAACGTTAATAATAAACCGTCAAGTCTTTGAAAATGGTTACCGTAGAGGAAACCGAAACGTTAGACAAACTAAAATATTTTGTTAATAATAGAATCTAGGAAAAAAATAAATGAAGCTAGTTGCTGTGTTTCACATGATAGCAGCATGTTACCTGTCTTGCATAGATACGCCATGAGGTGCATATGAGACAAAACACTTGAAGTACAACCAGTGTACGTACTGTATAAATCCTGGCTATACCAATTCTCAATTCAAATTTAAAATTGACTTCCATCATTTTAAATTGACTTTCTCTTCTTACCTTTTTTTAGATTAAAAAATTGTATCAAAATACTTCATACGGTGACTTGGTTGTTGATGTTCTTATTAACAGAATTTAGTAAGTATATTTCAATTGAAGCTGATTGTACGATCATTTCAATAGGAATGAACACATACAAAGCATGTAAACAAAACGTCCATGAGAAAATCAACATGATTTCCGCATCATCTGAGTTTGTTTTTCTGTTATATAGCAACGGGTCTATTCGTGTGGATTACGAAGTGATGTTTAACTCTACTGCTACAAACATCACAGCAGAGTCACTAAATACAGAGTTAGAAATATTGATAAATAAGACGAATGGTATCATTGGAAATTCTCTCGTTCTTGGAAAAACTGAAGGGGGTCGTCTGTTCATCATTAAAGGTACGTAGGTTCAGAGACGTAGCCAGACCGACAATTTAATCCCGTTATGCAAATTCAAAATTATTAGCACTATTCATTTATTTAGAAATTTATTGTGTTCACAGTCAATGAACATGAAGATATCTCCGTATATAGCGTAGCCAGCTCGATGATTTAGTGCTTCTACGACTACTAGTAAAACCTGGAACACCGGAACAACAGAACACCTGAACACGGAACACCGGAACACTAAAAATTCTTAATTTGTTATGGTGTAAGATATCGTACAGCCTAAATAATGAGGACCAGTAGTCCAAATATGGTTATCCATGCATTATTTCTTTACTCCGACTCCTATGATCAACATGTACGTATACGCAAAAAACTCGGGAAACTACTATTAGATAGAAACTAAAATTCGTGATTTTTTTATGGGACACGTTGAGAGGCGAGGATATAAGAGGAAACTCAGGAAAGTAGGAAAGGCAACCCTGTACACGTTTTGACATAAAATTACGAACTGAAATCAGCGTCAAATTAATAAATATTTGCCCGAAAAGAAGAAATCAAACCTAGAATCGTTATTTGTTGACAATAGATGAATGGCTATCTGTATTTGTTGTTGAAAACATGACCTTTGGCCGGCTTTCGGTCAATATATATTAATAGTGTAACAACAGTTGATTGGCTTCCTTGTTTTTACAAACTTCATTTTAAAGTTGAAAAGGCCATAATTTTCATCACTCGTTCATAGTTTGCCTTTAGCATCACTTACAGTTCTTTAACATAGCAACTTGATCGTGTCTCACACAAAATATAAGCAGTGGTGGAAGGAAGCCTTTAGCGCATGATAATATTAACCTTTCTGTCTATCTGTCTATTTCTGTATGTTTAACGATTGCAAATTAAACTGAAACTCAGTTAGGGAATTTTTTACACTTGGAGATTTAGTACAAGTGAATATCCTACGACTCTATCCGCGTTTTCGCTTGCCCTGAGATTAATTGACATATAGTATGCTATGCCATACTAGCCGGCCTACAATATATTTATAAAAGGTCACACGCGCCGCGGTATATATCAAGGTACTGATATATAGCACGAAAGATTGCATACACTAAATTATGCCCTTTAGGATCGATGCGCCATTTCTATATGTATAAACAATAAGTTGATTTTACAACTTGCATTTGAATTTGATTCCGATAATTTGTATAAATAGAATGAATAATATCTCGGTCTTCGGGATCGAATACAGAATTCCTAAATTTATAATAATGCTTCAATATATGTTAATATTGTTTTCATATTTTATACCCATTGGGCGGAAGTTGAAAATTGCACATCTACTTTTCAAATGCAGGTTGTAAAATCAACTTATCTAGTGTTATACCCGTCTCGTGTGACCTAATTTTTATATGTTTGCTATACCATTCTAGCCGGCCTAAATACAATGAATCTCAGGGCAAACGAAAACGCGGATATAGTCGTAGGATACTATACTCGTACTATAAAATTTCCAAGTGCACAAAATTTCCTTGTAGTCGGAATCAGTTTAATTTAGTCGTTAAACATACTGAAATGGACAAATAGACCTACATGCGTTGAAATATTGTTTAAGCTATGACTTACAAGGCCTACATTTTCATTGACCGAAAGGTTAATATTTTCATACGCTAAAAGTTTTCCTTCCATCGCGCTGCTTACTGATGTTTTTCTGTGAGAAACGATAAAGTTGCTATGACGTATATAGAACTGTGAGTGATGCTAAAGGTAATTAAACTTTGAACGGGTGATGAAAATTATATTTTTCAACTTCAAAAGTAAGTTTGTAAAAACAAGGAAGCCAATCAACTGTTAATTGTTACACTATTAATATTGACCGAATGCCGGCCAAAGGTCATGTTTTCAACAACAAATAACAATCAACAAATGACAATAATGTCAACAAATAACAATCTTATGTTTGATTTCATCTTTTCGGACAAATATTTATTAATTTGAGACTGATTTCAGTTCGCAATTTATAGTAGCGATCGGCAAGTCAGAATATTATTAAAAAGCATGTTTTGCGCAATAATTTCACACTCCCCTGAAATATTTTTCGATTTTTTAACAAATTAAGAATTTTTAGTGTTCCGGTGTTCTGTGTTCCGGAATGATGCTGTTCCGGTGTTCCGTGTTTCGGTGTTCCGGTTTTCTTGGTTTTACAAATAGTCGCTACGCTACTACGTAGCTTCCATTTTATTCACACATTTGCGTGATCATAGAAATATTCCGTAGATTTCCTTGCATAAAAAAGAAATTAGATCGAGTGGATTTCAACTCATGTTTCCTAAAAAGTTCCGAACTTCGTATATGTACATCCCAAAGGTTATTCACATGCGGAATTTAAACAAAATCTCCGTTTTGCTAATGGACAAAATCGAACGAACTAAATGCGTAGTTTACAAATTGAATTTTATTTATCATGCAAACACATTTGATTTCGACCACGTAGATTCATCAATCGCGTGGAGGTTATCAATATCAGGTTGAAATCGACTGTAAATAAAAGTGATTCACATGGAAAATGTCTCGAATAACTAGTACTAAAACCTGTACATGTCCTTAACTGAAAATTCCATGCTGGATGTCTTTGTCCTCGTCCACTTATTCCATCCCATTTTATCTTACTATAATAATTGCCTCTGATAGGCTATATGGCACGCAAATATGTAAAAAAAAAAGCAAAACGATACTTGTACGCTTAAAACAAATGGAAAGTAATTGTAGGCGTACGGGGCGCATTATACTGTCGCTATACCTTGCTTACAACATTAGTTCATTTTTTGTGTGTTGGTGTTATGTATAGTCAGGTGAATATGATGTTTGTGATGTTATACTCTGAGTGTGCATCCACACCGGGCAAGCTGAAAAGTTAGCTAGAAAACGTTATGCACAACATAGGGAAAATGATTTATTTGCTATACCAACGTAATGTCAACTATAATACTTATATTAAAAAATATAATTTCCCGTATGCTGTGCATAACTTTTTGTTTCTACTTGAACCACTCACATAATTATTAACCTCACCTAATAAATGCCGAAAATTTCACAACTGCCAGTTTGTGAAGTTATTAATTATTTGGTTTATTTTAGATAAAGACGAGTGTACGACTGCCGATCCTTGCGATGAAAATGCAATTTGTAATAATACAGACGGGTCTTTTGTTTGTCGTTGTCATTCCGGATTTTCTGGCGATGGTTTTATCTGCACAGGTCCACTATTATTTTATATGTAACTAAGTTGGTTAGAATGGCAACGGAATCGCAGGCTCTATTCTTGGCAGATTATGCCATGTTAGGGTTTTAGGATTACGGAGTATTTGGCATTTTTGGGCAGGATTACGGATTATTGCTGGTTAAAAAAAAAGATTATGGATTATTTGGATTGGATTTTTAGGATTATTGATATGCAAAGATTATATATTTTTGCTATTGAAAATAAAAATAAGAGGTGCAGTTTGCAGTTTGTAACAGGTCATAAGATGCCAGTCAATATCAAGATCTTCATTATACTGGAGACACCGTCAAGGTGTTGAAAAATTTAAGAGCGGCCGTCTGTAAAAATCGACCAAAGGTGTGCAATATAGAAAAAATTGAAATTTTTCTTTTTCGGCCCTAATGTACGCCTAGATGAACTATTCAAGGAAAAAATACTAAAAACTTCATCAGGTTCTTATTTCAGGAGAACGGGCCGATTTTCTCTTTTCACAGCTGACAAGCTAATTTCAAGGCCCATTCACCGCACCTCATAAAAAAATCGTTAAAAAATTTAGCGTTGAAGTATTTCAATAACTACAATAATATTACGAAATAACAGACATTTCTCGACAACTTTTCCCGTTTTATATTCGCACACTGACTGGAATTCCGATATTTTCGGAAGTTTTAAACCTGGGTGATTTTCCACATATGAAAATATTGCTTTATTTCAAGGCCGAAAAACGCATATTGCTACATGCCTTGAGGCAATAAGATTTTAACAAGATTAAACAACAACGTTTCCCCTTTGAGAAACTGTAATAAAATTTTTGGGCTACTGAAAAAATCAAATTTTAGAGCCCTCGACATTTGTACTACAAATGTCAAAAATGACGTTACGTAACAATCGCCAAGTCGCATTTTGATTATTTAAAAAATCACCAAAAATTATATTTATTGACATTTCACTTGAAATAAATGTCTATTATTGCAAAATTGACTATATTTTCACATAGAAAGCCGCCCGGTGTCAGATAACAATCATAACATGTTTTAAAAAAAAGCTGGTAAATCGATAGCCCGCGTGGAGTCTTTAAGGGGGATGGACAATTACTTTCCTTAATTTTCCTTCCTCGTAGAGACTGCACGCAGGCTAGTAAATCGATCTTTCAAAACGTTTAGTCTAGCATGTTGTGACTTCAGCATGGCTTCGTGTAGCTTTTCCAGGCTGGTAGACAGTTCTTGTGGGATAAGTCGTTACCGTACCCAAAGCAAACAAAGCGTGATCCTTTCAAGCTGTACAAAGAACATCAAGGGACATTTGAAGAGTTTAAATACTCACGACTCTCAGTTACAAAACGAGGCAATACTTATCCTTGCACGCGCAGGTATGTTTTAATTATTGTTATTACAATCCTATTATAACTTGCCAGGGGTAGTGGTTAGTGAAACAGGTCGTGAATAGCAACAAATTCCGATGCCAAACATTCAGAATTACCATTTACCTGCCGGTTATTTATATAGGAACGTGAATTCACTCGTCGTAATGAAGGCCGGACTTTATTAAGAACACGCATGCTAGCTGTATACATATAGTCTATAGAGTTTCAAATTACAACAAGACTAAAATCCTATTTTGTTCCTTTACAGTTTACCCGGTCCCGATGATTATCAAGTATATTTCAGTAATTCCACTCGAAACCACAGAGGATAGCCCGCGCCGCCATATTATTTGTTTTGATTTTTTAAAAGGCAAAAGTTAAGAAGCCAGCATTACGGCAAATTTGAAGTAAATTTTTCTATAGATAGGCGAAATGAGTTTTCATATTCGTCGTAGTTTAATTTTTTTGTAGCAACAAAATATGTAAACAAACTAAGCAAATAATTTGCTATAAAAGTGTCCGAAATATGTGAACGGACACTTTTATAGCAAATTATTTGCTTCGTTACGGACACTTTTATAGCAAATTATTTGCTTCGTTACGGACACTTTTATAGCAAATTATTTGCTTCGTTTGTTTACGACAAATATGAAAACTCATTTCGCCTATCTATAGAAAAATTTACTTCAAATTTGCCATAATGCTGGCTTCTTAACTTTTGCCTTTTAAAAAATCTAAACAAATAATATGGCGGCGCGGGCTTTCCTCTGTGGTTTCGAGTGGAATTACTGAAATATACTTGCTAATCATCGGGACCGGGTAAACTGTAA
Source organism: Paramuricea clavata (assembly GCA_902702795.2). Taxonomy (NCBI): domain Eukaryota; kingdom Metazoa; phylum Cnidaria; class Anthozoa; order Malacalcyonacea; family Plexauridae; genus Paramuricea; species Paramuricea clavata. Next base: position 13,558 of record CACRXK020004768.1, on the reverse strand, counting down.
AGGAACAAAATAGGATTTTAGTCTTGTTGTAATTTGAAACTCTATAGAGTATATGTATACAGCTAGCATGCGTGTTCTTAATAAAGTGCGGTCTTCATTACGACGAGTGAATTCACGTTCCTATATAAATAACCGGCAGGTAAATGGTACTTCTGAATGTTTGGCATCGATATTTGTTGCTATTCACGACCTGTTTCACTAACCACTACCTCTGGCAAGTTATAATAGGATTGTAATAACAATAATTAAAACATACCTGCGCGTGCAAGGATAAGTATTGCCTCGTTTTGTAACTGAGAGTCGTGAGTATTTAAACTCTTCAAATGTCCCTTGATGTTCTTTGTAAAGCTTGAAAGGATCACGCTTTGTTTGCTTTGGGTACGGTAACGACTTATCCCACAAGAACT
>CACRXK020004768.1:0-13131 GCA_902702795.2 Paramuricea clavata | reverse complement strand
TTTTTAAATAATCAAAATGCGACTTGGCGATTGTTACGTAACGTCATTTTTGACATTTGTAGTACAAATGTCGAGGGCTCTAAAATTTGATTCTTTCAGTAGCCCAAAAATTTTATTACAGTTTCTCAAAGAGGAAACGTTGTTGTTTAATCTTGTTAAAATCTTATTGCCTCAAGGCATGTAGCAATATGCGTTTTTCGGTGTTGAAATAAAGCAATATTTTCATATGTGAAAAATCACCCAGGTTTAAAACTTCCGAAAATATCGGAATTCCAGTCAGTGTCCGAATATAAAACGGGAAATTGTCGAGAAATGTCTGTTATTTCGTAATATTATTGTAGTTATTGAAATACTTCAACGCTAAATTTTTTAACGATTTTTTTATGAGGTGCGGTGAATGGGCCTTGAAATTAGCTTGTCAGCTGTGAAAAGAGAAAATCGGCCCGTTCTCCTGAAATAAGAACCTGATGAAGTTTTTAGTATTTTTTCCTTGAATAGTTCATCTAGGCGTACATTAGGGCCGAAAAAGAAAAATTTCAATTTTTTCTATATTGCACACCTTTGGTCGATTTTTACAGACGGAAAAAAAAAATTATTGACAGAAAATTATTGACCATTTCGCACATTTGAGATAGATCACACGCGAACTTCGCGCAAACACGTACACACGTCAAAATCTCACAACTTGTCAACAAGATGTGTTCGCAAAAGGCTTGTAGCAGACTTGTCTACAAGTTGCAACAATGCTGTTGTTATTTTATCAATTTGCTACAAGGTTGTCACTCACAACTTTTAGACAAATTGTTGATATCAATTTGTTGGAACACTAACTTGTAACAAGTCTGTTGAGCTCAACAACTTTGTAGGAAGTTGTCAACAAGCCGTTGACAACTTGTCAACAAGCTGGGAACAAGCAGTACGAACACATCCTGTTGACAATTTGTTGCAAGTCTGCTGCAGGTTTGTTACAACTTGGGCGTTTTTACGTGTGTATGTGACATGCATGAATCAAACGCATGAATCACTCAAGTGTCACTTGATCTCGCGTGGAATAACTTGATTGTTCACATTTCTTTAAATTATTAAAGGATATTTTTGTTTATAGAAATGGAATACGGATTATTTTAAAATTTTTGCTAGGATTATGGATTATTCAGATCCCCTTCCCCCCCTAACAGGGCCTCGCAGATGGACTATAGTTACATTTTTCGCCACTGCTCCTGCCTAGGTCTAATGAATTTATAGAATTTACACTCATAGTTTCCATGCAGTACAAAAAGTCCGACCAATTAGTTCTGTCGAGTGTTTAATTAATACGAGGGATGTTTTAAAACGTATTAACTAATATGAGGGAGAAAAATAACTGGAAGCAGAATGACCTATATAGAGTCCGTATATCAGTGACGACACTAAGCATTTCTAAAATTAAGATCATTCTAAAATCTGTCCCGTTCATTCTTATTTCCCGTTATTAGATATCAATGAATGCTTTACTGCACCTTGCCATAAAAATGCCACATGCTTAAACACAGTTGGTTCATATAGCTGCACATGCCGTGGTGGATTTCGAGGCGATGGTTACGACTGTGGAGGTATAGATCCAACAGATGTACTGGATAGGTTTATTTCTTCTGATAATTACAATTGCATGTAGTATATATTTAAAATTGCATAGTTACGAGGACTGAAATATCATTGACTGTTTTACGTTTGAAATAGATTTTCGTACGAATTGAGTCTTGACGACTAAAATAAGCAATGTGCGTAAAAAGATCATTATATTGTATGTTGTACAACCCCAGGCGCAGATCTAGGGGTGGTCAAACCGACCACGCGACTAAGGCAAAATTGTAGAATTAATTAATTCAAATTCAAATTGTTAAATTTCATATAACGGCAAAGCCTTATCTCCATGGAGATCAATCATGACCAATTCAAAGCTTGGGGCATCAGCCCTTCAGTGTGTATAGCATGATTATATACTATGCAGCCTTGCAGATCGCTGCTTGAACGGGAACATTCAATTTCCAGTGCCAGGCCCACGTCGGATTAAAGCGATATTACATTGCAATGTCTTGTAATGTCTCCTCCTGCAATGACTTACGAAACTGGACGAGTAGTAAGATCAACAAAAGCCATTTTTTAAACAATTTTACTGCATGCATCATTGCATGTACTTAATTCGATGTTTACTAGATATGTTGGTTGGCGTTGTTCAGAAAGTCTTCAATCCACCCCTTCAATTCGCTTTTGATGGAGAACTTGCCATCTTAACTCACTTTGTTACCATACAATACTAACATTTGTTGTTTTAAATATTAACAGGTGTCAATTGCAGTGTTTTATTTTGCGGAAGAAATGAAGTTTGTGTGAAGCGCAAAAACTTGTTCTATTGTGAAGAAACCAAAGATGATGACGATGATGATCTGAGTAGGTCCCTAATATTTTGAAGAGTTAATATTGGGAACATTATTGACATCATATTGTCAAAGCATAGGCAAAATTAAAGGTGCACGTATAGGATAATGCATTTAGCACCCAATAAGCTTAATTGCTGTGTTTACGAATCTCTAAGGTAAATTAAACAGTAATATTTGCACTTTACCGCCAAACTTACTATAAAAGTGTAATAATTTTGTGTATAAATCTGTATTTTCTGTCAAAAATGATGGTAACTCCCAAATCCTGAAATCTCACGCCGTAAATCCCAAAATATCACGTCCGTAAAGGTGATTCGCTCACGATTGATGAGAGCGAGGCTCCTAGGCCAAATAACGTAATAATCGAAAGGGTGTATTGAAAGCAATAAGTTGTCCACTTATATTATTCAGGAATTGAAGTACTGTATATGCATGTTAGAATTTTTTATCCTGCAGCCAGTGATTGAATATGAGTCCAAAACTCGTTCTTGCATTGTTGTTATTTCAAATTTCGAATAGACCTTTCTTATAATTATGGCGTTCAGCGTGCATAAGCTATTTTGTGACGTCAAACGCGGATAAACAATTCGTCTTCGATTTTCTTGTTTGTTTTCTTTTGAACGTTTTTCTCCAGGAAAACCCCAACAAAAGCGGTAGGTTTCGCTAATTTTATTTATTTAAATCAATTAGTAGGTAAGACGTGATGTTTTAAATGCATGCTGATAAAATTTAGCTAGTATATATTTCCATCTTGAACTTTGTGAAAGTGACTGAAAAACAAAGCAGTAATGCGCTACGGGTACTAAGACGAGAGATTGTCTCACTATTTTATTTTCCATTTTATGTCCTTGTTTTACGGATTTTTGAACTTTTTTGTGTTTTATTAAAAGTCAACAGTCAAATTATTCTACATAAAACACACCATACTGCAAATCCTCTGAGAAATTTTTAAAAATCGGCTTCTAAGAAGAACATAGTCATCACAAACTTCGTATTCTGGCTGGCTTATTTTCTCTTCAGATGGCACTTCAACAATTAATATGAACACAGATTTGTTTAATTAACATCACTGATTTGGGAATACGACGAGCATCGGCCATAAATATGTTGACTTTTTGCTACAATAAATGTTGCATGAGCAACTACCAAAATACAAAGAAAACTTTTTCTGTAGCCTATAGTGCAGAGCCAGAGGACTGAAGTTTTAATCAGCAGAGAATCGAATATGGTCATTTTTTCTACAAGACGTATAATGGAGTGATTGGATTTTACAATTATTATATCAGATAAAAATAAGATGAATAATACAGTAATAGTGAATGTTATTACAATATAAATATGAATGTGAACAAATGTTCTTTATAATGTGGAGTGTAGCTAGAGGTTTGATTGAGTGCTGAAGTGCCAAAATGAGCCCAGTCAGAATATGAAGTTTATGAAGGATGTTTTCTTCTTAGAGGACGAATTAATAACAATTTCCAGAGAATATTCAGTATAGCATGTCATATGTAGGACAATTTGACTGTTGACTTTTAATAAAACGCAAAAAATAGTTTAAAAATCCGTAAAACAGGGACATAAATCGAAAATAAAATAGCGATGTCTGGTCTTAGTATTCACAGCCATTACTGCTTTGTTTTTCAGTCACTTTCACAAAGTTCAAGATGGAAATATATACTAAATTTTAGCAACAAACATTGAAATCATCACGTCTTACCCACTAATTGGTTTAAATAAATAAAATTAGCGAAATCTATCGCTTTTGTGGGGTTCTCCTGGAGAAAAACTTGGAACAAAACAAACAAGAAAATAGAAGACGAAGTGTTTATCCAGCGTTTGACATCACAACATAGCTTATGCACGCTGACGCCATAATTATAAGAAAGGTCTATTGAATACAAACATTTTGAGAGCAACTTTAATCTTCGCTCGATCACTTAGGAGTGATTTTATAAAGGTAACGCTACTCCTGACGTCTTCACCACCACAGTTATTGAGGTTAAAAATTAATCCAATATGGCGGACAGACATCCTTTCAATCACAATATTCTAGTAGCTGAGCTTGATAGAAAAATAAAAATATATAGCTAATACATAAACGTTCTACTGGATGAGACAAACTAAATGTTTAGTTACAATTGTCATTTAAACTTCCATTTTAACTTTTAAGGTACTGGTATCATTGTTCTCATTGTTGTTCTTCTCACTGTTGCATTTGTCTTCCTGGTAATTGTATTGGTTATTATTCAGCGACGAAGTGAAAAGGTTAGAGAATGAAATATATTTCCAGTAACTTAATATTGGCAATACGTAGACCGATGAGCTTCGCCTATTTAAAATAGATGTTGAATCTTTTGAAACGGAATATCTCCGGAGTTATTCGTTTATTATTATTAGTTTCGCTTCTTGAGGGCATAAGAACCGAGTTCGCCCGACTATCTGTGATGAACCGTGTCATGAAAATGTTCCTTTCAAGTATATTTATTGTGAACATTACATTATATAATTAATATTATATATAATTATATATAATTAATATATTATGTATAATTAATATGTACTCAAATGACATAAGCACAAACGGGACGCGAAGTCACATGCTAAGTGCAAACCCCGCAGCAGCGAAATACGTACATAAATATAAATATAAATATATACATAAAATACAAATATATAAAAGCCGCTTCCTCCTATTAGTATGCACCATGAACACAACCACCTGAATGCATCACGGATGTTTTAGCATAATAATTTCAAACTCACAAGCATAATGTGCGTGATTGCATTCAGTGAACACAATAAGAGGAACGTCTATTAAAACTACTTAAGATGTGTGGCAGGAGCAGTCCGGCACCAGTGTCCATGCAGGTGCATGGCCTATACATCAAATGTTGCCGTAACCACGTTAGCGTAAGTGGCTTTAAGTGATCTTTTGAAGATGGAGAGGCTGGCGGCTCCTTATTAGTTGCCCGAATATTTGAAATAAGTAAACGTCTCTCTCCAACAAATACTTTTTTCAATTAGCGTGACGGCGTACAGGAGCCTCATACTGCATATGTAGCTAACGCAATTAAAAGACAATGCGTGTACTGTTTGTACTATGTTAATTGGATTATATATATATATATATATATATATATATATATATATATATATATATATATATATATATATATATATATATATATATATATATATATATATATATATAATTAACTTAATAATTTAACTTTCATGGACATGTTTTACTGCAGAATTCCAATCGTTTGCGACCACTACCTCGCCCTGCAGGTGATGTAACGTTACAGAAAATGACAACTAGAGAAGGACAGTTTGTGAACAATTCATACACAGATGACTATGAAATGCGAGATTTAGGAAAGGTCTGAATCACATACTTCTGGCGATGGTCCACTGGTGATGATTTATACAGTCTTATGCAATCTGGAGAGATTTTCTGGGTTTTTAAAATTTTTTATTTGAATTATTTTATCATAATCTATAAACACGCATACACAAAAGTAGTATATTGTATGACAAGTAGGACTAATTTTTCATTAATTTAATCTCTGTGTATGAATAGCTGCTGTATTAAAATGATTTTTATTGCTGAGTGAGGCACGAATGTTACGGTTGTCTAAAACTCACAATAGAGTAAGCAATAATAATTAATTGGAATGTAGGTAAGAATAAATTAACATTGGTTGAAAGTATTGTTAGTTTGTACATGTAAGATGTATTTCACTCACATTCATGATTTCGCAATGCAGCATGAGATACTATAATATCCCACGGTAGATCTGTTGGATTTATAATAGTATCCCACGCTCACGCGTGACGGGTGGACACCACGTTATGAAAACAACATGGCGTTCGCGAGCTGTTGTTCGTTTCGTATATATGATTTATTGATTCACAGTTTTTGGAAATGAGATGGTTGGGCTGGCTGCTGACGTCACAGAATATATCATTGTTCTTTTTTATTTGCGTCACGTGACAAGAAAGCGGTATGCTGTTTCAAAACATAGTATATTTTTCTATATGAGTGTGTCATATTTCCAGATAAAATAACGTTTTTCCGATTGTCTCATGAAGTTAATTCAAAGCATATGTTTGTGATGGTTCATGTTAAGTATGTTGAGATGCCGAAATATCATTATCGATATCTGAAACAAATTATAATTAATGAGGGTGCATGTAAAAACGAAAAATAAAGCCCATATGGTGGGGTGAAAATATCTCGCACAAATCGCGTTTTTGATTTTGGAGAACAATTCGAAGAGATCTAAAATATTACAAATTTAAAACTTCATTGAAACGAAAACATGGATTAGTTGGGATGTTATTGTGAATGATAACAACTGCAAACACGATGAGAATCAGATATCAGTGCATTGCCACATTCGCATTCACATTGCCACATTGCGCTTTTTTCCGGCTAATTTAGCGGCGGGAAAAAAGGGCATTACTAGTTAAAATCCCAGATAACAGATCAAAAGCTTTGGTAAAATATTGTCATTTTCCAAAACAAGAGTCAATAAGACATAATTATACATGATAATCAAGCATGGAAACTCGATTATTATCATTGTTGCTGCCGAGCTCAGCGAGGCAGTACACTATTCTGCCCAAAATATACCACTGATTGATTGGTCAAAAACAACATTGAATAATGTCTTATTACAAGGAGACAAATGCACTTGCAAGCTCCGGATAGTGGCTTTGTTGTCTTAGAACCTGGTGTCGAATGTCTGTAGATAACTTACCTAAAGTTGTCAGTGTTTCATGTTGTCGAACATGTTTCTTATGAGATATGTGATTCTGTAATCGACAAACGTAATGTGGCAGCTGTAGTGCATTCGAAAACAACTACAACACATGTGAATCATTTTGATGCGACTAGAAAATACATGCATGAAAATACATGCATGCAGAAACCATCGCCTTGCTGACAAAACCATTGTATTTTCCGAACATGAAGTATCTAAAGTATACTTAAATAGTTGTCATGGTAACACGATAATTTTTTAAGAATATTCTTACAAATGAAAAATCGTAAGAGTAAAAGAATATTCTTACAAATAAAAAATGCGAGCAAAAATGAAATATATTTGCAAGAAATTTATCAATCATCAAATCAAGAAATATTTGCTATTTTCCTGCCGTCATGCAGTCGTTATAATGCAAATTTTAAGTTGGACCAATCATTGTTGCTATTCATGTCAGTCCACTATATTATGAGATCAGTGAGGATGACCACCCACCGAAACTTCGTTGGTGAGCCACGCCCACGATCATTGATGAACTTTAGACTTCGCTAATGCTTTCGTTTCCCCGGGTATAAATAGCCGGGGGGGGGATTAGTACCCTCGCACGGCGCTTCGCACCGTCGGCTCGGGGATAAAGACTATTGAGGCAAAACCTATTGATCTGCCCATTGTTGTAGAGCCCATTGAGGCAAAAACTAGTTATAAACATTGTATTGATAATATTGATGCAAGTATTTCACTCGTGTAGTACTTGTGTATGCCAAAAATTGGCAGAACATATTGCACGTTTTAGTCAAGCTACAGTGTCATTTTATACGATTTTATACTCAAATTTCATCCTACATTATATTCCACTGTTGCTGAGAATGGCAAATGATGTTGAGGAAAATATTTATGCACGTCGTTAATAATTAATTGATAATCAGGCTTAATAAGATTCCTATAGCAACCCAGTGTGGATAGTTGTCTGCATATGTTAACTTACCAGCAGTAATAGCATGTGAACCGACTTTAGTATGACGGTTTGTTTATTCACCGAGATATGTCCATTGTTAGCATAATATGAAATAATTCTACTGGCCTATTCATATGTTCACCTGACAGTGTCACTGCATTTCTGATAGGAAAACTATATTTTTCGATAATGCTCACAATTTTTTTCTTATTGTATAGTTTTGCAGTTCTGACTGAGTACAATCTTAATCATTACAATGAGTGGTGTCATCTGAAGCAGATGTATTAATTAAACAAATATGTCAACAAGGGTAGCCTCGAAGGTGCCATTAAAACAATATTTGGGACGAAAATTGACTTAGCATTTCTATACATGATATTATGCAGTAAATGACAAGCTAGCCATGGCAACTGGTCATGCTATGCTCATAAACCTACATCATTTAAATAATGCAAATAATAAATTTGCATAGCATGACCTAGCTGTTGCTATGGCTAGCTTTGCCACAGACAGTATTATAATTATACATATATACAAAAGTAAGAAATTATAAGCATTGCCATTGAAGGTATTCATATTATACCGTCCATGCAGACCAAGCTAAGAAAGTAGAATTAGAATATTTAGCTGCCTTCGACTTTGTGCAAGGTGTTTGATATTCAAATTGCATTTTTCTTACTTCCAGCTAGAACAGGCATTATTGCGGGCTATTTACATGTTCGAAGGCGGGGTGATTTTGATGTATTGAAATAAGGCAAAACAAAAGTTTAAATGCTGGTTAACAGAACTCAAATGTTGTAAAGAAGATCTTGCAGTTCAGGAATATTATTATCGCCAAGGGCGTCGGAATGGTTGTAAAAGTGGCGGACACACTTTGCGTCCACCGAAGACAGGTGACGACAGGTAACAGTGTAGGGGGGTCCAGGGGCATGTCCTCTGGAAAATTTTAAAACTAGACTCACTGAAACGCCATTTCCTGCACTTTAGAAGGAGATTTACAGAGTTCTAAAGGTAACAGAATGTCAATACTGTAAAGGAACAGAATGTCAATTTTGTCTACACTGGTAACTGAAATAATATAATTTAACTTTGTGGTTTATTACCGACCATTGTTAAAAAGTGGCGTGCCCAAGGACACTTAGCCCCCTGGCCCCTCGCTTCTCTCCTTTCGTGAAGTGATTATGGGAGAACATTGTTTTGTCTTCTATAGGGTTGACAGTTCATCTGCAACTCCTCAATTGTGCTTAGAAAATATTGTTAACACTGTATTTAAAAGTTAGATCTTTTTCATATGTACTTCAATTTACAAAATAAAAGAGAAGCAAAAAAGCAAAGTGCTCAAAAAAGACTTGAAGAGGAAGTAACTGTTCCTGTAAATAGTATCTGCAAAAATCCCTAAGATATTTACAGATAGATTAAAATTACTTTAAAGCTAGGACTTACTATCGCAAGGAAAGTGAATCGGTGAATCTAATCTCTCCCCAATTTTCTCCCTGCACGCACGTAACCCAATCAGAATATCAGTTATTTGAATAACTAAATTATATAAGTTCTCGACGATTAAGAGATGCCTGCGGAGAAGGCTAGGTCTGCCTTTGATTTTTAAAATATGAAGATATAACAAGTGTTTTAAAATCATATTTTAACAACGAGCAGCAGATTATAAAACAACGGGCAGCAGATTTTAAGCTTTTTTTTATTTTGATGGAAATTATAAACTTGGATTTTGAATGCTATAAAGAATGATGTATATTTGAGGTAAGCGATGCATATATAAAATTTATATATTCTCATATATTTATCAGTTTATATATCCTAAATTCCAGCAGACTCGTGGCTGTCTGTTTGTATAATTAGTTTTCTTCGTCTAATTATTCCTCCATCTTTCGTTTTTGGATATAAAACCTCCTTCATGTCTGATATATTTTTTGGTTCTCTTCATCCTTCACTAAATTCAAGATTTCTGTTCCAACATGCTCAGAAAATATTCAATCTTAGCTGGAATTCTCTTTGACATGTAAATCGTCAGGCAGTACCCTCAGTAAAATACTTATTTAACTGGCTGACCATTTATACAGTAGTCAAAAGTTAGTAAATGAATACATGCAAAAATTATTACAAATTAACTGCCCTCATACCAATCCATTAGTCTCTGACTCATCCAATAAAACCTTAACAGAATAGTACGATGATAATAGAAAGTGTGAATGTTGTTTGAATTTGGTATGTTCACTCTGTGACTTTGTAATTGTGATTTTTGGTTTCAGGATGTAAAAAATGAAATTTGCTTACTAATAAAATTCAGTGCAACCATACTTATTAAGCTTCTGGGTCTCTCTGTTAAACCCTACCTCCTCAATAGGTTTTTTAATTTTACTGACAAAAGTATGATGCATCAAAACACCCAATATTAGTCCTAATTTATCAGACTTCAATTAAACCCAAAAGAATTTTAATGAGAAAGAAGTAATTATAGTATTCTCGGTAAGTGGAATAATTGACCATCATTATGGAAATTCTGTAGGCTGAGCATGAAGTATATTTAAAATGTTTAAGGATGTTGGTTTTTAACCAAAGCCAAACATATTTGAAAACATGGTATGATATGTCAGTCAGAGTCTCAGTGCTCAACTATCGGTGTATTATTTGTAAAAAGTGTCGATAGTCACAATGGTAACAATAACATTTGTGTGGTTAATCTGGTTGAAGAACAGAATTTAATCGATCTCCTGATAAAAGGCATGTTTACTTGAGGTTGTAGCAAAGGTCTTTCATGAATTCTAAAACAGCCCACTTGTCAATTGTATTGAACCAAAGATATTAGACAGGATACAATTACAGCTTTTTTCAAAATATTATTACAGTATATACTATAAGATGCAACTGACAAATGAAGTATTTGCCCTAAAATTATTAGTGATTTGTGCCGTGACTAAAATTATGTTACAGCTTTAGTTTAAATTTCATAAATCATGAACTGATGTAACTGCAAATGTAAACAAATAGGTGAACGCACACCCAGTATACAGTCTGTTATTTGTCTTTAAGACTCGAGCTCCTAAGTCATATATCACTGATATTAGATTTCTAATAAATTTGTTATTTTATACATGTGCTTCAGGACTTCTTTCTAGTATTTTTCAGGTTTCAAGATCACTGTATATTATTTCTCATGATTCAGGATTTCCCCCCTCCCCTCTTCCAGACAAACAGATGTAAACATCCCAAAAATAAATATGGAATTAACTCACACACAAAGGTTTCAAGATACTGTGTATCATTTCATTCACAACTGTATTTCAAACTACATAAATACGGAAACAAACCTGTCGCTTCACCAGTTAATTGTTTCGAAATAGGCCCTATTCTGCTTTGATAACTATACATGTTTACACATGATGAATTTCGTTCCATAGATGTCCCTTTCATTATACATGCACATTACTGAGCATTTAGCCTTCCATAAAAGTACCATAAAATCCCAAATGATATTCTTTGGTCAATACATAAAAGTTAATTATAATCAACATTGTTTATTAAATTATTTATAAAACGTCGCACACAAGCAGCTGCATTGGATACAAAATAGACAGTTCAAAGTCTTTAAAGACAGATCAACTTGACTAGTTTTCTCTCAGTTTGATCCTCGATCTTTGATAAGTATTACCGTTAGCTATTCCACAATTTGTCGAAAGAAAGCTCGTAGAATGCATAGTTAATATATACCAACTCTCAAATCTCACTAGGAAAGTTTTATTTATCATAATAATATAGAAACTCGAAAAGGTCGCGCCTTCGCGCTGCCACGTTTGTCAAAATTAATCGGCTCCGCTCCCCCCGGATTGAAAAATTAATTATTACGAAATGTCCAATATTTTTGGAATCACATGAACAGTGTTTACCAGAGCCTTTGCTTCCCGTACCAGAGACTCTGAAACGCGCAAAGGTCCTGGGTACGAGGTTAGGCAATATATTGTAGTGTTTTAACTTGAGGAAGGAGTAAACGCCGTAACGTCGTTTTTAATAAAAAAATGTTAAGACTTGTTCTTGCAATGGCATTAATAACACGAGGTCTATTTATAAAACGAGGCTCAGTGAAAATTCGATATTAAATATTTTGGTATAAAAGTAATCGGTGAAGCCGACCACTGGTCTTTATTAATTATAGAAAGAATCGCTCACGGTACGCTGACTGAAACCTAAACTTAATCACCAAAGTAAATCTTCGAAGAACTAAAATAGTTAACTTATCCCCCTTATATAGTATTTCTTATATTTCTTGATTTGTGTATATATATATATATATATATATATATATATATATATATATATATATATATATATATATATATATATATATATATATATATATATATATATAGGGCTAACTGAAAAGTTTGTGTGACTGCAGTGGGAATCGAACCCGCGATCTTTGGGATACTGGTACGCGAACGGTCCCGGGTTCGATTCCCACCTGTGGTCTGGCAAACTTTCCAGCTTGCCCGATGTGGATGCACACTCAGAGTAATAGCATATATATATATATATATATATATATATATATATATATATATATATATATATATATATATATATATATATATATATAAAGATAAAGGTAATATGAACCTGGTTTACTTCATACGATTTATTCACTACAAACTGTTTCGTATGACAAGCAATGCTTGCCACACTCATCAGGTGAATTTAAATGTCGCTCTATGTTGTAACAACATAGCGCAACATTTAAATTCACCTGATGAGTGTGGCAAGCATTGCTTGTCATACGAAACAAGTTTGTAGTGAATAAATCTTATGAAGTAAACCAGGTTCATACTATCTTTATCTTTATTAGCTCTATACTTCGGTATATCGAGCACTCTACTCAAATATGATTCTAAATACATATTTGGTATATATATATATATATATATATATATATATATATATATATATATATATATATATATATATATATATATATATA
>CACRXK020004767.1:8539-30418 GCA_902702795.2 Paramuricea clavata | reverse complement strand
CCCCAATGAAGAGCTGCTTTAGAACCGAAGGAGCCGATATAGCTTTTCTAATGGTGTAGTTTTTTAGCACCCAAAGGGCCAATATGGTTCTATTTCCGAGCTATTGTAGACCACAAGAAAGGCCAATTTAACCCCTACCTTTTTAACCAGAGCTATTTTGGCCCTCTCAGAAGAGCACAGTTTTAGCCCCTAAGAAGAACTGCTTTAGAGCCGAAGGAGCTAATATAGCTTTTTTCATGGTGTAGTTTGTAGCACCCAAAGGGTCAATTTGGTCCAATTTCAGAGCCATTATAGATCCAAAAGAAAAGCCAATTTAACCCCTACTTTGTTAACCGGAGCTGTTCTCGCCCTTTCAGAGAAGAGCAGTCTCAGCCCCAATGAAGAGGTGCTTTAGAACCGATCGAGCTGATATAGCTTTTTGGTGGTGCCGTTTTATAGAGCATTTAAAGTCATGTGGATTTGGTTGCACTCTTGCATGTAGACGTATTCTACATGTATATAATGAAGCAGGCAAAAATATTGGGGTATATTTGGTCTTGATTAAATTATTACAATTTCTCCAACAGACCAATATTGGAATGAATTATCGTAATATAAGTTGAGATAAATAATGTTCCAATTTCTGTATTATAAACACAATACTATAACTAAAATTACAATATACATGCACAGTAGTCAGTATTATGGATCTCACCGAAATGTGGGAACCATCAAAAGATTCGTGCATATATGCCATATGGCTCCGAAAGTTTACAATTCTAATTTTAAAGAGCAATCAACTTGTGATAGCAATAGCAGGCGCAGTTGTTAACGTGAACGCAATACGAATAATTTCTAATACATTACCACAGTTCGGTGAGACAATACACATATTCCATCAATAACATTAACTTGGGTTAGCATATGTCAACATAACTCTCAAAAAGTGTAAAATTACTGTAGTACTATTAATATTCATGAGTCATGACAAGTCATTGAAGAGGGCTGTAACCCTCATTGGCAGTTGTATGCCATTTTCTGTGTTGCGCATGCACTACTATAGTCTCCAAGGCAGACAAGACGCTCTTCGTGTGGCAGTACTCAATATTGAAGATGTAAAAACTTGCCAATAAGGCGATAATTGCATCAAAACAACTGTTGCTTGTTATGGAACTTTCATCCTTTCCCTCGATAACGTATGATTGACAGTTTCTAGTCGTATTCTAGTTTGCTGCCAACGGCCACAATATGGGTTGTGATAAGTTTGAAATGGTATCATTTGCATCTTCGGACCCCTACAAAAAAAAACACAATTAGAATGTATGCAATAATCCGCAATTACAGGGGGTTATAGGACACATAAGATATAAGGCCTCACTAAGAGAGATAAACCCAAAAATAAAGCTCTTACATACATCAGACACAAAATACCTGAAAAAGTATATCACACCCCTATAACCATTCCAAAAGCATTAAGTATAACATACCAATATACAGTAATATTTTGAAATATCAAAATATATGCTGCCCGCAACAAACTCGCCTAAAAATAAGCTCACTATAAGCACACAAATATTATTCAAATTTACAATATACTGTATCATAAGTAAAATAAATACAAAATTGGAAACATGAATTTCCATAGCCTGGTACAAGTGATTCAGGGAGACTGCATAAAAACATAATACATGATATACATATAACTATACGATCTTATTTAACCCATTAAGCACCAGCGCTCACCCCTTTACGAGTAGAATAGGCGTTCGACAGAGTAGAGTAATAAAGTTCAAAATCATTTTGTTCGAATTACTTCACCTATTTATTTGTTTAAAATTATGTATGGTAGATTCTGTGGTATGAACACTTGCAAAATTACTCAAAAAATTTAAAATATTGTGACATTATGTTGCCTTGACAACGTGAGCCTGCGTTCAGTGCTGGCCAATTGCAATACTTCATGTTAAATCAATGTTTGGAAAATATAGGCTAGGGCTTGCTGCATGCATTTATCTCTAGTTAAATATTAATTGGACATACCCATGTCCCTAGTGGTACATTAATTATATCTTGGTCAGACAAAACAAATTCCATATTAAGAAGTTTGGCAACCCACAGGTTAAAATAGACATCTTGTGAATTATATCACAAACGATTAATAAATTTTTGCTGCAGCAAGCACAGTTTCACCAGAAACATGTAACCTCATGAGTTTACACACCCCAAAACAACACTTTCCTAAAATGACAGCTTTCCTTCATAATTTAATTTTATAACTGGACTTAGCTGATCTGTTCTTATAGTTTTTATATATTTTAGACTTTTTGTTATTCAAGTTTGAAACGAGACCAAGATTATTGGTAGCGTTTAATTTTGACAATTTAAGAGAATGTAGTTCTGCATTACTGTTTTTCTCTGTATCTCATCCTTAATAAGCCTACCATTTTTAAATTTCAAATTTACAACAGATACTTTGGGTTATTTATTGCCTCTTTCTTTCCTCTTCTATATATTAATAGTTTTTCTTTGGAAAATATCAGTAATCATATTTCTAATCTGTACAGTTCTGTTCCTACACAACATCTTCGCACCCACACATCGTGTTTAGGACTGAAGTTCCAGATCATGGAAATGCTCTGCCAACAGCCCTGCGGGTTCCCAAAGAGTGTATAGCCCATGTATATCATAGTACAAACCATAGAAATAAAATTAAAACAATATATTTCCATTTCAAACATTACACAATGTCATGCTGCATTTTTTTTGCATTAATGTACAATAACTAAGGAATTTTATGTAAAGTGCAATTCTACATTCTCTTCGATTGACTTGAATATGTTTATGGCTAGCATTTATTTGATGTACAACAAATCCACTAAGTTTCAATGGACATAGCATCTCCCTATTTGAAATAAGCCATAAGGCATTATATTTGGTATTTTATTAATATCTTATTTATTACAGAAATGATTGCACAAGTCACGAGTTTTGACAAATGTTGATCTATATTTTCAATATTAACCCCATTAAGCACCAGCGCTCTCCTCTTGAGACAGAGAAAAAAATAAAGTAGGCCGCATTGGGTCGTTCCAGAAAAGATCCATACTCCCTCCACGGAGGAAATTCCTGCCGTCCGGAGGGGGAGGGGAGAAAAAATTGTTTCTGATAAAAGTAAATGTATTAGGACATCAGGAAGGGGTAGGGGGGTTAACTTCCTATTTCCTCTGTGGGGGTGGTATGAATGTTTTCTGGAATGAGTTAACCCATTAAGCACCAGCGCCCTTACCTTGACGAGTAAAATCATCTGGCGTTAGACAGAGTAAAATAATAAATTAGGGCACAATGCAACTCAATGTGTTAACAAACCAATGCTCTCCCCTTAATGAGTGAAATTGTCTGGCTCTAGAAAGAGCAAAATAATAAATTAGGGTGCAATGCGACTCAATGGGTTAACTAGACACATGGGCAGATAGGCTAGTTAACACATTAAGTGCCAGCGCTCTCCCCTTAATGAGTAAAATTGTCTGGCGTTAGGCAGAATAAAATAATAAATTAGGCTGCATTAGGGCACAATTATGCGACTCAATGAGTTAACTATAAACATGGGCAGATAGCCTAGTTAACACATTAAGCGCCAGCGCTCTCCCCTTGATGAGTAAAATTGCCTAGAGTTAGACAGAGTAAAATAATAAATACTTAGCGCGCATCAGGGCGCAATGCGACTCAATGGGTTATTAACATCAACAATGGGTCGTTCCAGAAAAGATCCATACCCCCCCACGGAGGAAATTTTTGCTGTCCGAAGGGGGAGGGAGGAAAAATGTCTTAGGATGTCCAAAGGGGGGGAGAGGAAAAATGTCTTAGGATGTCCGAAGGGGGGGAGAGGAATGTGGATATGTTTGTCTGAAGGTTTGAGACTGTGATAAAGCTATGTGATCGGCGATTATAATGAGCACGCAATTTTTATCGGCTATATGTAACTCTTGAACACCGGAACGTTTATGTAACAGCAATAATTATACGTCCACGTAACTCGTAAGCAAAATAAGCGGCCCACTTTTGCATGCATGGCCACCAAAAACTAACTCGCTGTAACAGCGTATCCTGCATGTTGAGAATGAGTCGAAAATTGACACGCTTTATTTATATAGTTTGCAGTTTTCGTTCGCCATATATAAGTTTCAATTATTCAAGTGTTAAAAATAATACAGTAGTTATTAAACTGTTGCTCGAATTAAGAGACTACTATGTGAACTGAACTCAAAACAATTTGTTTTAGTATATAGTCAATAAAGCTTCCTTGCGAGGTGCGTGTCTAGAAAATAGAAATGGCTTTCATATTAAGGGCGAGGTTAAGGAATGCAGTAATACTAAAAAATGCATTAACATGTAAGTAAACACAGCAACGCTTGTCAATCAGTCGCAAGTTACATCAAATTTCAGTCCGAATTTTACTTGAACGAATTTCGAAGTGAATTTCTGCAAATTATCCGACAAAACCTGCCACGTGTTTGTGTTCGCAAGTCACAAGAAGCCGCCAAGTGTTCCGCCACGCCGGAGCTATTTGAAAACAGCGTCGAAAAGTCACAATAAGCCATCGCTAATTCACTCTACGCTGGAGCGAAATCGTTTGAAAACTTTCACGTCACTTTTGCCGTAACAATTTGAGCACGGTTTCTAAACGGAGCGAGGTAAAACGGCGGAGCGCTTAATAGCTTCGTGTGAACACAAACGTGTAAACTCGAATGCTTTTCAGTTAAATTTCTTGGGTCTATTTGAAATATTTTGGGTTTACACGAGTGCTAATATATTCAATTTGTAAACAAACTGTAATGGCTTAGTCTGAACACACGTAAATTCTGCCCGCATTAGTTCGCTTGCGCGTAGTGTGAACGTAGTCTAATTTTCGGTGACGTTTTCAAATGGCAAGCTAGCCTTTAGAAAAATTTAGAAATAGTGGATGTCCGAAGGGGAGGGGGGTAATTTTGGGCTTTGATGTCCAGAGAGGGGGGGAGGATGAACCATTCAAGGATGTCCGAAGGGGGGGAGGGGGTTATTTTCGATTTCCTCCGTAGGGGGGGTATGGATCTTTTCTGGAACGACCCAATGTTTCAAATGTCAAATCTGCCATGCTCAACATAATCATAGATTCAAGTATTAATTTAATAATTTGACATGTCTCGAACCCAGTCCTCATGTGAAAAGAGTAAAAGTCAATGCTCTGCCGAAAGTTCTCCGGGTACTCCGTGTTTCCTTCCACAGGGAAAGTTGACAGGATGGGTTAGGCACATAAGGTCTGGAGGCAGATCATTAATGAGGTATGGACTAATAGCGGCTGCTCAAGCGCCATTTGTAAGCTCAAAGTCTACCTCGGTCTGCTTCACGTCAGTCCGGTTCTATCTATCTAGCTATTCATAATGTAACCAGTCATTGAAAAGCCCTGATAGGGAGTGTGCTGTGAAATATCTGTATCTGTATATCCTGTATACAACAACGACATCAATATACAGTATTAATCAATCAGCCACAAAATTGTCAATCGTGTATTATTCTCGGCCTAAAAGCTAAACCTATTAATCCTAGTTGGTGTTTAGTTTGGCTTTTGCTGCTACTGAAACGACTTTTATATCATTATGTGGTTACAGCTCGGATTACAGTGGGTTCTGCATAAGAATAAGATTCTCTCTGGATTCGATGTTTCACTATTTAGTATCGAGTAAAATCAACAAATAATTATGGATCAAATGAGGATGAGAGTATTTTAATTAAGTTGAAACATAGTTGGAACACTCATCAAAGCTTTAATAATATTTTGTTAATCTGGAACTTGAAATGTGTATTTATAAGCAATTCATGCATGACTTTCATCCTCATTTGACCGAGGCTATAATCTAAAATACCAGTTTAAAAACTTACATTATCAAATCAACTGATTCAGGAGATGATTCTTGATTGGGCAAAGTTAAACTAGACTGGGCTACTAGCAAGTGATAAGTCGCAGGATTCGAGCTAGTAGTGAACTGGATATTTCAATGTTGTGTGCACTTTTTTCATCGTCGCTGTCACTTTCAACTAGAGCCTACATATACAAAAAATAAATAATCTTACATTAAAACGTGTTTCGTATCGTAAACGTGAAGCTATAGGAACATATTTTGAATAATTGATGTCCGCTGTCGTGATTTGGCCATCAGCAAACAACAGTCGTCGACACGAAGGTGAAGAAAGTAAATAACATTTGCCAGAATTAGGCTAGTACAACACGAGACGTTTCTTGAACGTATTTTCACAATAAATTGTTTATTTGTCCAAAATATACTGCAACGAACGAGGTTTTACGCTTGTATTTTATCCGTATCCCTCGTCGAAGCAAATCCCAACGGCCAAGTGGCCAACGTTCGATAATGGCGCCAAAAGTTAGTACGCATGCTCGAGGATGATCGCAAACCCAATTGCTCACGGGCGCGTGCATTCTTGTTTCCAGTTCCCGCGATTATATCTTATGTTAATATTACACCTAGGCTTTCCTAGGCCTTATTCTATGATTACAAGTTCAATTCTCGTGATTAATTTTTACAAATACCGTATTTATATTTACGATAAAATTACTAAAAATCTGGAAAACAAATTTCAATACCCTACAAAATGAAACATCAAATCTCACCTTGTATAATCCAAAAAACGTCATCTTCTTTTTCTTTGCGAGCATGTGCATTCTTTAAATTTTATACGGAAGTTAATTTGATACGACCATACGACGGACGATCGGCACAATTAAGAGTCGATTTGACAGAAGGGTCGATTTGACAGAACTAAGACTGTCGATTTGACGGATGGGTCGATTTGACACAATATTAATAGTCGATTTGACACAATTAAGAGTCGATTTGACAGAAGGGTCGATTTGACAGAACTAAGACTGTCGATTTGACGGATGGGTCGATTTGACACAATATTAATAGTCGATTTGAGACAATTAAGAGTCGATTTGACAGAAGAGTCGATTTGACACATTTATGAGTCGATTTGACAGAAGGGTTGATTTGACACATTTAAGAGTCGATTTGACAAAAGGGTCGATATGACACAATTATATAAGAGTCGATTTGACAGAAGGATCGATTTGACACATTTAAGAGTCGATTTGACAGAAGGGTCGATTTGACACATTTAAGAGTCGATTTGACAGAAGGGTCGTTTCGACAAAAGGGTCGATTTCATTCCAGGGTCGATTTGACCTATGCGAGAGTCGTTCCGCGATGGAGAGCCGAAACGAAGCTCATAGGGGCCAATGTGTTGATCAAGAGCGACCCCTTTATGTGGGGCCAAAACAAACCCAGACGTGAGAGTCGTTTTGGTCTGTGGGGCCATATTGGCAATTGATGGGGCTAAATTGGAAAATGATGGGTCCGTTACGGCAAAGGGTAGGGCCAATTTGGCTTTCTTCCATACCTAAAATGGCTCCGTGGGTGTCGATCCAGCTCTCCAATGCCAAAATGGCTTTCACATAGGGCCAAAACAGCTTTGGCTCCAAAAGGGCTGAAACGGAATTTGGGGTCGTTCTGGCCCTTTTTAATTTACAGTGTATACAACTAACTACAAATTGCATATATTGAAGGGAAATATATTTCATTCTAGATTTGTTTTACTTCTTAATTTTTTCCAACTATTGTAGGATTATAAGGGATGTTTTATATGTAATGCAAGCCAGCCTAGATACTGGCTTACTAAATTTACTACTTAGGGCCTGTTTATATGGAAGCCGGGCTGGCCCGCTAAGCGAGACAGCCCGGTAAGCGAGATCTCGCTGTGTAGTTATTTTTATAGTAAAAATTATTGTGCGTTTATATGGACTCGCTTGAAAGAGGTGAGATCTCGCTTACCAGGATGGAAATTTCTCCATATAAACACTCACAAGCAGGCTAGGCTGGTTGCCGTGATGAAAGTTCAAAGATACCGCAGCAAGCTATTTTTAACAACTGTCAAAACAATACAATGTAACAAAATTGTCCCGGCAAGCGGGATGAAATTCTCTCATATAAACACGAGAGAAATTCATCCCGCTTACCAGGCTGTCTTTCTAAGCGGGCCAGCCCGGCTTCCATATAAACAGGCCCTAAGGCAAATTTTGCTTATTGTACAACCATCCAGTATGAGCATTCCAGTATTTATAATGAAACAATCCATAATTGATATTTGACAAATCAACCATTTGCCTATAACTACATGAATGTGGCAACACTATTATTCTGTTCTTTATAACTTAATTGCTTGGACAAAAATCTACGAAAACAGTAAATTTAGTGCCCCACAATCCCTAGCTACCAGTGGTTCTGCATCATCAGTTCACAATTTTACTTTTAAGTCCACAACAGGTGGGTTTCACTTAAAATTATCCCTTTCAAAGCATTGTAATACTTTATGAAATACAAAATTTCTGTATTAACCCTTTAATTATAAGTGACAATATATGTGCCCAGATGTACCCTACTTTATATTTTACTCTGCCTAACGCCAGACGATTTTACAATGGTATCATGCAATTAAGCCTGGAACAAATGGTCAGTTATAAATACCTATCTTGATCACTCAAATATCAATGGCTTGATTAATTGCAACTTATGATATTTAATTCAGTATAAAAACGTAAAACTTATATGTTAGAGATATTAACTTGGTATGGGCTTACCACTATAGTGCAGGTATTTTTTTGGACACCTGCAAACTTTTTTAATGCCATTAATATACTGCACGGATTTGTGTGTTGGCTGGCTGCATCTATTTATTAGTAAATAACAATATTGCACGCTGTTTCCAAGCAGCATATCTGTTTTGTGTCAAGATTTTGTGTGTTATAAATATTACATGTAAATCGACTATGAAATATTCTAGCAGTATTAAGTATATATAAAACTATATTTTTATCAACATTACCATGCGAGGTGAACAAAATCCGCATTAAAATCACTTCAAATTATTGTACAACTGAACAAGTCACACGACAAGAGAAACAATATTATTTGCTTGATTGTATTTAAAAATAGATAATCCATATTTTCACGACATTTTAGAGAAATACCAGAATTAGTGCAGAAAATTTCCAATTCGTTATATTATAAATTCGTCCGTTTGTTTATATTCGCATAAATGATATATTATTTAATTACTATTTTCCATATTTCACGCTGACAATACGTCAGACTCCGTGTTTTCCATATTTTTCTCTGACGTCAGACTCCGTGTTTTCCATATTTTATGACTCCGTGTTTTCCATATGACTCCGTGTTTTCCATATTTTTCTGACGTCAGACTCCGTGTTTTCCATATGACTCCGTGTTTTC
Source organism: Paramuricea clavata (assembly GCA_902702795.2). Classification (NCBI taxonomy): domain Eukaryota; kingdom Metazoa; phylum Cnidaria; class Anthozoa; order Malacalcyonacea; family Plexauridae; genus Paramuricea; species Paramuricea clavata. The sequence continues at coordinate 21,098 of CACRXK020004767.1, read as the reverse complement.
CATATTTTTATGACGTCAGACTCCGGGACTCCGACTCCGGGACTCCGACTCCGGGACTCCGACTCCGGAACTCCGACTCCGTGTTTTCCATCTAACCAGTATATAGCGCTCGATGCTTTATACGCCTATATGCTCGGGTTGAAGGCTTAAGTTAAATATTCAAGACAAAATACCTGTAACAATAACTAATCGATATATGAGCAAGCCCGTACAATTATACAATACCCCACCATAACGCCAAGAACGTATGTTTATTTATAATAAAGCAATACTTTCGGTTGCTCATATATCGAGAAAGGGCCCAGTAATCAGTGAGGGCCCCCTATACCTCTTCACAATATGCTTTCACGTAAAAATATTTTGCCTTTTCACGAGTCACGGAAAAGAAAATCATCGATCACGTTTCACGGCTAAGTAAAATAAGCCCTTCACGCTTCACGCAAAACGTATAGGGGGCCCGATCACGTTTCACGGCGAAGTAAAATAAGCCCTTCACGCTTCATGCTTCACGCAAAAAGTATAGGGGGCCCTCATCAGTATTGATAACAGAAGCCTTTGGACGTATCTGAGGACGTATCATGAATGGAATATTTACCTTAAAATTAGAATAAAAATCTTTTTATTATACAGATACAGAGTTTTTCGAATAGATGCATTATTTTATTGATATTTCCTTTTTATTGATTATTGCAGTCTAGTTTGGGAAAATTGCAGTAATTACTTGCACGACAAGATGCAAAAAAATGCAAAATAGAGCGGCAAGAATAATTACTGGCAAATCATATGAAATACGAACAAGTGAATTGCTAAAAGAGCTTAATTGGCAAGCACTTGAGGAAAGAAGGGAGAGCGGGAGATTCACATTCATGTTTAATGTTAAAAATCAGGAGGCACCGGCAAATATGGCTAATTTGTTTAGATTCTCTAATAATGAAAAATATGACCTTAGAAATAACGGAATTAATTTTCAACTGGATAAACCTAAGACTAATTTCCTCAAAAAAAAGTATTAGCTACTCAGGGGCAAAATGCTGGAATAATTTGCCAAATGAGATTAAGGCAAAAGAAATGACGATGGGACAATTCAAAACATTTCTCAGAGAAAACGACAACAGTTTGTTAGTTATATTTATGTGAGCATACAATATTTTGTATATATTCTCTTAGACTTTAACTGTGTGATAATTTATATTATATTTTAGATGTAATTTTTATTAAACTTTGTAAATATTAGTTTAAACGGCCTCTTGAAAAACGGATCATAGGTGTTCTGAAGAGCTACAGTTTTAAAATATTTGTAAATAATAATAATAAATTGATATTTTCTTTCCTGTTTATTAATACTGAAAAATTTGTATTTTCCGATGTATTTTTGTACGACACGACTTTGTTTATCTGATTGTCTCGCTTTATGAAAGATATAAACCTTTATTTTTTCGCTGTGTAATATAAATAAACTCTGTATCGTCTATGAAGTAAACAAATTTTGCACTCGCTCGTTCGTTTAATTTGCGAAAACAAATTAACGCGTGGGTAAATACCACACGTAAGTATTTCCCATGAAAAAATCTCTATATACTATCCGGTTATCCCATTATCCGATTATCCGGTTATTCTGTTATCCGGTTATCCGATTATCCGGTTATCCGGTTATCCGATTATCTGGTTATCCGGTTATCCGGTTATCCGATTATCCGATTATCCGGTTATCCGCTACCCGGGTTTTCTACCATGCCGAAAATGGCACTGTGATTACAAAAAATTGCACTGTGATTACAGAAAATTGCACTGTGATTACAGAAAATTGCACTGCTGTTTGGGATTAACTGCATTGAAATCAACCAATCACAGTCGAGTAATGTCTTTATGTATATTATTATATAAAGTATAGTGCATCATATAGATGGCGAGCACTGATAGAAGTGATAATCTCACAATCATGTGAAAATTATCACTTTTCAATTATCACTTTTCTGTAAAAATTATCGCTTTTCAAAGACTGTCCTTTATATAATAAAAAGAAAAATACATGGATGCTTGGAAATACCAGATTTATTTCTCGTGTTGAACATGATATGTCACTTGTTCGCTGCACTCACTCGTAAGATATCGTGTTCAACATGTACACTCTTTATTAACAACGCTAAATATTACGAAACATTTCATCTCCTTTGAGGTTGTGTTATTAATTTTTTTCCGACGCTTCTGGGGGAGGGGGGGTTGCCAAATTTTATGGTAGAATTATGGAATACCCCCCCCCCCAGTACACATACTTTATGACCGGTTTCCTTACTATTGTCGAAAACTATTGTATTCTGAAGAAAATAGTTGGTGACATCGGCATGCATAAACGCTTCATAATAATAATAGCAGGAAATGGTTTCGATCCATTGACCTCTGGGTTATGGGCCCAGAACGCTCCCACTGCCCCACCCTGCTTGTTCGTGCTTGGAATCAGCCAGTTGTATACATTTTCCAAATCTAGAAAATCAGGAAGCAACATATTTCCCTTAAACTTGCAATGAAGCCACTGCACCAAGTCATTGGAATAGATTTTAAAAGAGACAAGAAAGTGCTACAATATAGAGCCAACTGGCCACATAACCAACAATCAATAGCTATTGTTGTTATTGAGCGTGGATGCATGCAAACGTCACCCACGGATTTTGGTCGAACTTTTTCTCAAAACAACAGATTTCGTAAATCATGTGGAGGTTAGGACGAATTGCTGCGGTGGTCTTGTTGGTTAGGGAAGAATTGCTAAAAACGTGCTGCCGGATGGGATTGAACCCTCCACTTTAATAATAATAATAATAATAATAATAATAATAATAATAATAATAATAATAATAATAGCAGGAAATTCTCGCGATCTGCTTGAACTCTGGGTTATAGGCCCAGCAATTATTGAGCGCACAAGAGTGCATATGTCACCTTATAGCGTTTTGGTTAAAATTGTTTTTAAAACAACAGGTTTCTTAAATAATATGACGATTAGGACGAATTGCTGCGGTGACTTTATTGGCTAGTGTGTCGTTGGTGTACGAATTGTTTCAAAATAACAAGTTTTCGTAAATAATAAGGACATTTAAAAAGAACATTTAATAAGACGAATTGCTGCCGTGGCTTGTTGATTAGAGAAAGATATGGGTGAGAAAGATCTTATTATTTTCGAAAATTATTGTATTCAGAAGAAAATGGCTGGTGGCATCGGCATGCATAAACACTCCATAATAATAATAGCAGGAAATGGTTTCGATCCATTGACCTCTGGGTTATGAGCCCAGCACGCTTCCACTGCGCCACCCTGCTTGCTGGTGCTTGGAATCAGCCAGTTGTATACATTTTGCAAATCTAGAAAATCAGGAAGCAACATATTTCCCTTAAACTTGCAATGAAGCCACCGCAACAAGTCAATGGAATTGGTTTTAAAAGAGACAAGAAAGTGCTACACTAAACTATGGAGCCTGCTGACCACATAACCAACAATCAATAGCTATTGTTATTATTGAGCGTGGATGCATGTAGCGTCACGCACGGATTTTGGTCGAACTTTTTCTCAAAACAACAGATTTCGTAAATCATATGGAGATTAGGGCGAATTGCTGCGGTGGTCTTGTTGGTTAGGAGAGGATTGCTAAAAACGTGCTGCCGGAGGGGATCGAACCCTCCACTTTAATGATAATAATGATAATAATAGCAAGAAATGATCACGATCAGCTTGACCTCTTGGTTATGGGCCCAGCAATTATTGAGCGCACAAGAGTGCATATGTCACCATATAGCGTTTTGGTTATAATTGTTCTCAAAACAACAGGTTTTGTAAATAATATGGCGATTAGGACGAATTGCTACGGTGGCTTTGTTGGCTAGTGTATCGTTGGTGTACGAATTTTTGCAAAACAACAAGTTTTCGTAAATAATATGGACATTAATAAGATGAATTGCTGCAGTGGCTGGTTGGTTAGAGAAAGATAAGTATGGATGGCTAAAAACTAGCTCTCGGAGGGGATCGAACCCTCGACCTTCGTATATACTCAAGTATTGCTTATAAGTGCGACGCACTAACCAACTGGGCCACGAGAACACGTCCTGATAACGCTCCTATTAAGTTCTTTGTACCATTGCATGGCGATAAAATATATAATAGTTTTGTTTTGGGAAACACCACGTAAATTTATTACTGCAAAGCTTTCGATCCGTAAGCCGGGATCTTCATCAGTGCTAATAATATGTGATTTATTTCATTCACACGCTCTTTTATATACAAAAGTGTCGTGATCTGTTGGCTCGCGTCATTTGAAATTTAATTAAACGGCACATCAACACGCCATTCCAAACGTAGTGAAGTAATTCCAATTAACGCGCGCGGATCCAAGACACGATAAATTAATTTTGCACCTCTTGATCTATAGGGAACGATCTAACGCTCCTATTATTTTCGAAACTTGTACTTTCGGAAGATGAGTACTACACTAGCGGATAAAAGAAGGGAATGGTCTCGATTCATTGATCTCTGGGTTATGCGCCCAGGAGGCTTCCACTGCGCCACACTGTTCCTTTCGCTGAATCATCCGAACAACGTCAAAGAAACTTAGATAATGTTAAACATGAGGTTCTGGCGAAGATTCTGCCGAGACTTGATTGCAGATAGTTGGATCCACAGTCCAAAGTGCAAACCATCACACCACAAACTTTTGAAGGATTGTGGACTCATATTATTGAACAAAAGTTGCTATACTTTGTTTCGGTAGCGTGGCCGACTGGTCTATGGCGCTGGTTTTAGGCACTACTCATTTCGATGACGTGGGTTCGAATCCCACCGCTGCCAGTTGTTTAAAAATTCGTCACCTCTCTTTAGAACCCGGATGTATGTCACATCACAACGGCGTTTTAGTATGATATTTGTGACGTTACTCTGAGTATGCATCCCACAGCGGGCAAGCTGAAAAGTTTGCTTGGTCACGGTGGGAGTCGAACCCGCGACCTTTGGGATACTAGTCCAATGTTCTGCCAACTGAGCTGCGTGGTCAAGTCGGTTCGAGTTGTTAATAGAGTTTTATTTTTTAGTATGTCGAAATTTACACTTTGCTTGCAATTTAGTAGAACTAAATGGGCGAAGGCGTATTTAATTAACTATATATTGCAGGAAAGAGTATAGGTAATATGATTCTTTGCGGTTTGTCATGGATAATGTAGCCGCTTAAAATTAATCAATAGACCTTTCCCCTTATGAGTGAAATTTTGATCTAGACAAGCCTAAACAAAAATGTCATCACAGCTTGAAAAAGCATCACATAATTAGTAATATTCCGAAGTTTCGTTGCGAAATGTTGTAAAATGCAGATAATATAGCATTGCGAAGTTTGCCCTTTTTCAGTCATTGTATTACAAATGGGAAATTGATAATCAGTTTGATCATCTGATTATCAATTTCCCGTTTGTAATGCAAAATGACTGAAAAACGGCAAACTTCGCAAGGCTATATTATCCGCATTTTACAACATTCAACGAAACTTCGGAATATTACTAATTTTGCCGTGATGCTCATTCGAGCTGCGATGCTCTTTCGAGCTGTGGTGAAATTTTTGTCCAGGCTTGTCTAGATGAAAATTTCACTCAAATGAGGAAATTAAGGTCTATTGTAGAGGTGTGCAAATCCGATCCGAATCCGATCGGATTCGTTCTGATTTCGGAACCAAAATGTAAATTTCGGATCGGATTGATAAAGTTGTTTCGTAGTCGGATCGGACTTCGAAATCCGGAATAAAATGAATTAATTACCATGCATTATCACAAGAATTAATTATCCATACATTTATAATTATCAAAGTATCATCGCGGTTTTCGCTGCATTATTCGTTTAATACTTGAAATGGACGTCACTTTGTCAGCTTCTTGACATGTATTTCTTGCTTTTATAGTTTATTTGGTTAAATATTTCAACTTGAATGAGAAATTTATTTTATTAAAGAATTCTTCGGATCGGATTGGAATTCTTTTTCAAAACTCGGATCGAATTCGGATTAGACAATTTCGGATCGGATTTTAAACATTAGGTAATTGTTGTCGGATTATAAACGTCCAATCCGATCCGATGCACACATCTAATCTATTGTCAGTATTTTAAAGGTATATTATTTAAATGATAAAGGTGTGCATGATTTTGAAAAAAGAATGATTATCAGCAAATTATTGTAAGGGCTGCTGCCCCAGCCCCCCCCCCCCCCTCCACCCGACTGCTACGGCCCTGAGAAGTAATAAACCGAAAAACATTTACCGATTTACGATTTGTTTTACGTTATCCATGTAAATGCCGTGATTTCGTAAATCAGTTTATAGCAATGGTTTATACTGACAAGATACCATTTTATAATATCTCCCCCCCCAATAATAGCCCCCCCCCTCGCTACGGCCCTGACTAGCAATTTAAAAATCTCCTCAAAAAACAATAATCAATATATTAGTCATGATTTTACTCATGAATCACATTGGTATCTTCATTCTTGGACTTGATGAATAGAGTACGACAAGCAATGCACAATTGAAATAAATAGTAACGATTGTACAGTTTATAAGCACCATTTACTAACAAACAGGACGACGGTAGCAGTTCGTGAGAAAGGTCTTATTATTTTCGAAAATTATTGTATTCAGAAGAAAATGGTTGGTGGCATCGGCATGCATAAACGCTCCATAATAATAGTAATAGCAGGAAATGGTTTCGATCCATTGACCTCTGGGTTACGGGCCCAGCACGCTTCCACTGCGCCACCCTGCTTGTCACTGCTTGGAATCAGCCAGTTGTATATATTTTCCAAATCTAGAAAATCAGGAAGCAACGTATTTCTCTTAAACTTGTAATAAACCCACTGCACCAATTCATTGGAATAGATTTTAAAACAGGCAAGAAAGTGTTACAATATGGAGCCTACTGGCCACACAACTCAACAATCAATAGCTATTGCTATTATTGAGCGTGGATGCATGCAGACGTAACCCTCGGATTTTGGTGGAACGATTTCTCAAAACAACAGATTTCGTAAATCATATGGAGATTAGGGCGAATTGCTGCGGTGGTGATAAAAGAAGGAAGTCGTCTCGATTCATTGATCTCTTGGTTATGCGCCCTGTAGGCTTCCACTGCCCCACACTGCTCCATTCGCTGAATCATCCGAACAACGTCAAAGAAATTTAGATAATGCTAAACATGAGGTTCTGCCGAAGATTCTGCCGAGACTTGATTGCAGATAGTTGGATCCGCAGTCCAAAGTGATAACCATTACACCACAAACTTTCGAAGGATTGTGGACACATATTATTGAACAAAAGTGGCTATTCTTGTTTCGGAAGTGTGGCCCAGTGGTCTATGGCGCTGGTTTTTAGGCACCAGTCACTTCGATGACATGGGTTCGAATCCCACCGCCGGCAGTTGTTTAAAAATTCGTCACCTCTCTTTAGAACCCGGATGTATGTCACCTTAGAGACGCCTTGTACTTGAAGTATACATGGCAGACAATCCATGTTGCATACAATTTACGATTATTTTTTATCTTTCTCTTATTTCATTCCATTTGCAAAGACTAAGCCGTTTCAAGATCTACCAACAATTTAAATATCTCCTCAAAGAACAATAATGAATACATTAGTCGTGAATCACTTTGGTATCTTCATTCTTGGACTTGATGGGTAGAGAACGGCAAGCAATGCGCAATTGAAATAAATACGAGCGGTTGTACAGTTTATAAGAACTACGTGCTAAGAAACAGGATGACGGTAGCAGCTCGTGAGAAAGGTCATATTATTTTCGAAAATCATTGTGTTCAGAAGAAATGGTTGGTGTCATCGGTATGCATAAATGCTCCATAATAAGAATAGCAGGAAATGGTTTCGATCCATTGACCTCTGGGTTATGGGCCCAGCACGCTTCCACTGCGCCACCCTGCTTGTTGCTGCTTGGAATAAGCCAGTTGTATATATTTTCCAAATCAAGAATATCAGAAAGCAACATATTTATCTTAAAATTGTAATGAAGCCACTGCACCAATTCATTGGAATAGATTTTAAAACCGACAAGAAAGTGTTACAATAAACTATAGAGTCTACTGACCACATAACCCAACAATCAATAGCTATTGTTATTATTGAGCGTGGATGCATGCAGACGTCACCCACGGATTTTGGTCGAACTTTTTCTCAAAACAACAGATTTTGTAAATAATAATAATAATAATAGTAATGATAATAATAGCAGGAAATGATCACCATCAGGTTGATCTCTTGGTTATGGGCCCAGCAATTATTGAGCGCACAGGAGTGTATATGTCGCCCTATAACGTTTTGGTTAAAATTGTTCTCAAAACAACAGGTTTCGTAAGTAATATGGCGATAAAGACGAATTGCTGCGGTGGCTTTTTTGGCTAGTGTATAGTCGGTGTACGAATTTTTTCAAAATAACAGATTTTCGTAGATAATAAGGACATTTTATAAGACGAATTGCTGCCGTGGCTTGTTGGTTAGAGAATGATAAGGATGGATGGCTAAAAAGTTGCTCTCGCAGGGGCTCGAACCCTCGACCTTCGCATATACACAAGTACTGCTTATAAGTACGATGCACTAACTAACAGGGCCGCGAAAGCAGGTCCGGCCGATAACGTTCTTATTATTTCCTGTTCTTTCGGAAGATTAGTACTAGACTTGCGGATAATTATAGAAAATGGTCTCCGTTCATTGATCCCTGGGTTATGTGCCCAGCACGCTTCCACTGCGCCACACTGCTCCTTGTGCTGAATCATCCAAACAACATGAAAGGAATTTAGAGAATGTTAAGGCCTGATTCCACGGGCGCATTTTCTCGGCGAAATGCGAAATATTTTGCCAGTTTCTTTTGAATTGTGAGCAATCAAGTAGAAATAATTTATTCGAGTGGTCGCAATTCAAAAGAAACAGGCGAAATATTTCGCATTTCGCCGACAAAAAGCGCCCGTGGAATCAGGGCTTTACACTTGTGGTTCTGACGAAGATTCCGTTGAGACTTGATTGCAGATAGTTGGATTCAGAGTCCAAAGTGCTAACCATTACACCACAAACGTTTGAAAGATTGTGGACTCATATTATTCAACAAAAGTGGTTTTACTTTGCTTCGGTAGCGTGGACGAGTGGTCTAAGGCGCTCGTTTTAGGCACCGGTCATTTTGAGGAGGTGGGTTCGAATCCCACTGCTGCCAGTTGTTTAATAATTTGTCGCCTCTCTTATGAACCTGGATGTATGTAACTTTGGAGACGCTTTGTATTTGGAGTATTCATGGCAGGCAATCGAAATTGTAATGGTCATACAGTTTATAAGCACGAAGCACTAACAAACGTGGCGACGACAGCAGGTCGCGAAAAAGCCTTACTATTTTCGAAACCTATTGTATGCAGAAGAAAATGGTTGGTGCCTTCGGCATGCATAAACCCTCCATAATAAGAATAGCAGGATATTGTTTCGACCATTGACCTCAGGGTTATGGGCCCAGCACGCTTCCACCGCGCCACCCTGCTTCTTGTTCTTTGCAATCAGAGAGTTGTGAATCTATTTTGCGAATCTAGAAACCCATCACGCAAGATATTTCCCTTGAATTTGTAACAAAGTTTCTGCATCCAATTCAATGGGATATATTTTAAAACAGACAAGAACGAGCTGCAATAAACTATAGAGCCTGGTGGCCACATAACCCGGCAATCAATAGGTATTACTATTATTGAGCGTGGATGCATGCAGGAAATTCCCTGTTTCGGAAGATAGTGGACCGGCAGATAATAGTAGCAGGAAGTGGTCTCGATTCATTGACCTCTAGGTTGTGCGCCCAGCACGCTTCCACTGTGCTACCCTGCTCGTTGCGCTGAATCGTCCAGTGTGTATATTTCAGTGATGAATCTGGAAATTCAGGGGTCCACATATCATATGTCCCGTAAAATTGTTAGTTAATAGTCAATTAATTTGTCATTGACATGAACAGAATGAAAGTAAATGTAATAAGGATGCCCTCTGCAGACCTAGGGGAGAAATGTGCGCATTTTAATGTTTCTCGCTGTTATTTGCTATTTCTTATGAAAAACGACACTTCCAGATGAACGAGACCATCTGAGGGAAATTCATAGAAGCAATCCAAAGAAAAGATCCCTAGAACTTTCTTGGCTTTTTCCCCTTGTGAAGTAGAGGACTTCGGAAAAGATGCAATCCTAATGACAATGAAAATTTTCGACGCAATAGAAAATCTAAAACTACGGAGTTAGTAGAATACATGGTTTGGAAACTTCGGCGACTGAATTACAATACAACTCATTATAGTTAATAACTATGTTTGTCTGGGTTTGTGGAAGTATCTGATCCTTCGTCGCCACGTCCCTATTGTATTCTCGCCATTTCAACCAATAGTAATGTTAAAATTAACTCATTGTTCAAGTCATGGTTGGATAACTAAGTCCAAGCATAATTAATGGTGTCTGGACGAAAATCCGTCCAAGAAACATATATTTGCCTAAACCTGGACATAAACAGCGATATTGAGTACTTTTGCTTTTAGGCGGAGTTTCCAAACCATGTACTGTCCTAAATATGAGTGAATTGAGCCGAACAACGTGAAAGAAACTTAGATAATGTTAGACATGAGGTTCTGCCGAAGTTTCTGCTGACACTTGATTGCGCCAGATAGTTGGATTCAGAGTCCAAAGTGCTAATCGCTACCCCACAAAATTTTGGAGGATTGTGGAATTATTTTATTGACAAAAGTAGCTATGCTTTGCCAGAGGTAGCGTGGCCGAGTGGTCTAAGGCGCTGGTTTTAGGCACGAGTCATTTCGATGATGATGAATTATTCTAATCAGAAGAGAATGGTTGTTGGCATCGGCATGGATAAACGCTCCGTAATAATAATAGAGAGGTTAAGATACCCCATTCCGGTTTACGGGTACGGGTGATATACACGTACCCGTACCTGTAAATCGGGGAACGACTTGTAACTTAACCACATATAGTAAACACCCGTACCCGTTGACTTTTACGTGTAGACCTTAGTTTACGGCGGGGAAACGGGTAGAAATTACGGGTAAAATGATGACATCAGCAAAAATTGCTAAACAAAATGGCGATAGATAGATAAAAAGTTTATTTGTACACGCTGACCCCGGCAACCGAAGCTGATTTCCACGAAACCGGGGTATCTTAACCTTAAATCGGAACCGGGGTATCTTAACCTCTCTAGTAGCAGGAAATGGTTTCGATCCATTGACCTCTGGGTTGTGGGCCCAGCACGCTTCCACTGTTCCACCCGGCTTGTTGCTGCTTGGAATCAGCTAGTTGTATATATTTTCCAAATCTAGAAAATCAGGAAGCAACATATTTCCCTCAAACTTGTAATGAAGCCACTGCACCAATTCAATGAAATAGATTTTAAAACAGACAAGAAAGTGTTACAATAAACTAAAGAGTGTACTGGCCACACACATAACCCAACAATCAGTAGCTATTGTTATTATTGAGCGTGGATGCATGCAGACGTCACCCACGGAATATGATCGAACTTTTTCTCAAAACAACAGATTTCGTAAATCATATGTAGTCTAGGACCTGAATAGGACTTTGTATGCGTTTCATTTACCACAGTTAATCTCAACTATTTTAGGGTAAAATGACCATGACGGTCAACATGGCATATGTGCCAAAACCTGAATCCGGGACGAAAGTACTGAAAATCACCCCGCCCTGAAACGGCATGCCGACATAGCTCTAACTTCTGAAAAGCAAAAGCAAAAGCGACAGCCTTTCGGAGGTGCTTATAGTGTGTAGAAGGGTTGCTCTTAGGGGTGGTCATTGGAAGGAAAAAATTGTGTAAGTATAATATTTTACAAGAAAATAACCATTCGTCACCCCAGGTACTGTAAATTGCTAATTATGCATCAAATAACTAATATACATGGCAGAAATTAAATATCCTTATTTCCTAAAAAAAATTATCTTGGGATGAAAAACTATGCTTAATTTAATATAATTATTGTAGTTTTCATAAGGATAGTCACTGTTTTCTCTAAATATAATATATGTTATTTCACTTACCCTCCACGAAAACACGATTTCAGCCATATTTTGCCGTCTTGTTTGCTTTATATCGCCGTGTCTCGCAAATAACACCCAGTTGTTGTACTTTTACATAATGGCAAATGGTTAAAAAAGATTCCAACCAAGTTTCGGCTAGTTTTGAAGCAGGGCAGTGTTTTTGTCTTCGATATTGTCTCCTTCCATATTTCGTCTAATATGCCGCCATTTTAATGGCTCGCCGATTCTCTGTCCGATAAATGCCACTTCTTCGTCTTCATATGTATTTAGATTACAGTATGCGAGAGTACTTCATTGTAGAATAGTGCTAATCGAAAAATTGAAAACATTAGTTCCACTTGTAAGGAAAAAACCACCCATAACAAATTCAGGATAGGAATAAAAACTAATCATTTGAAAGTCACGCGCAATCTTCGTGAAAATTCCTCGTGGCTACTTGACAAGGGGGGGGGGGGGGGGGGGGG
>CACRXK020004766.1:0-30419 GCA_902702795.2 Paramuricea clavata | reverse complement strand
AAAAAAAAAAAATATATATATATATATATATATATATATATATATATATATATATATATATATATATATATATATATATATATATATATATATACATGCATATAGAGTATTTAATATAATTTACATCTGCATGTGTTACCAGATGTAATTCAACGTATCTTGCAATATCTGTATTTTAACTTAATAATAATAATAAAAAAGATCATAAACCAATATTTATTCCACTTCAAATTGTCGGATGGGGTCTGCTGAGCAGGCTAAAGTTGGAAATGTCAAAGGCAAAAACAATTTCAACTGAAAACGATTTCTTGCTTTGACTTTGACAGAACCAAACAGAAACGATCTTTAGTTGTTCTTCACTTCATTTTTGGCGGTAAAAGCGAGAAAGCCCAGCATATATTTGTGCGTGTACAAACTTACGGGAAAGCGTTGTAGCCGTATTGAATATTTTCACAGCGCACTTGACTTGGCACTATATAGCCTATACGGCGGTTATTAAGCCGTGTAGCAAAGCACAGACCACGCGTCACAAATAATATAGTTTTTAAAACACTAGTTTGTATCTTCAAATGTGATATGGGTACATAAATTCATTGTGCATTATACATAACAGATATTTTCATGAAAGAGGGAAACACATGCATGCAGCATGACATGACAACAATCCGCGCCCTACATTTTAGAAAATGTATATTTTCGGCTGTGTAGTCTACAATCTTCTATCGATTTTATTTCAATATTATTCGCTATTCGGCCGTCTTAAAGTCTTCAGTACACAAATCAAGGCCGGTTTTTATTCGGTTGTGACCAGAAGTGGGACGAAAGCATGCCGTAAATTGCCTTTGACTTTACTAATCTGCATACAAATCCCAAAATGGCATCTCGGTCGTGACTATTTACATGATCCCCCATTGGCATTGGCGAACACGACAGTTGACACCAAATAGCAAAAGAGAAGCAGAATTTAGCTTTAGTCTGGATTTAGTCGTGGTAGTCGCGAGCACTAGATATTCCTACATTGGCATTGCTATAATACAAGTTGAAATAACGTATTTGCGTACACTTCACAAAAGGAAACCAGACTTTCGAACAATGTCACATAAGGTTTAGCCAGTAAGGCTTACGCCCGTATTCTAAAAGCTCACTCACACTCAATGAGTGGAGGTTCAATCTGAGCTTCTCTTGAGTGTCAATGCTGTTTTTGAATAGCTGGAGGGTGAGTAGTCACATAGTAAGATATGACACGTAATGACATAGTAAGGTACTCCAGCTATTCAAAAACAGCAATGACACTCGAGAGAAGCTCAAATTGAACTTCCACTCATTGAGTGTGAGTGAGCTTTTAGAATACGGGCCGGCGTTACACATGAAAAACGTTTAATACTTACAAAGAGCGACCATAGACCAGCCGAGGCTGCAGCCTCGCCAGACAGCTTCCCGGCTGAAATTGCGCCACATATCACGGTAATAATGGCAAAAACGAGCATAATAGAACCCGTTACTATCGACCCAACCGCTGTACTTCTAGACATCACCATCTTGGCAAATTCTGCTTAACTTTTGCGCTGGATTTGCTCGAGTAACGATTCGAAATGGCCAAGCGTGGCTAATATGGTTTCCTGGGGCTTTTAACGCTTTGCTGCTTTTTTTGTTCAGCACCGTTTGAAAGGTTGCGTCTGATTGACTCTTGGTGGTCGTGTGGGTCGGCCAATGATATTGCCATCAATTTTGTATTACGCACAGGAAACTGATACCTTTTTTTAGAAAGCGGTATCAATTTCCGGTGCGTAATACAGAATGAATGAAAACGACAGACTTCGCAGTGCTATATTATCAGTTCAATCAGTGGCGTAGCTAGCGGTCCCGCTGTCACGCCGGGCGGGACTAGAAATTTTTAAAAAAATGAGGAAATGTTTTATCATGGATTGTAAAATAACTGGATAGGAAACTTCTGACGTCATTGGCCGCAACCTTGTTGAAAAACGTGACGTCACGCGTATTGCGAATATTACCAAAGTTCTCGGCATTTTTGTTGTTTTGCTATATTTTCCACTTTAAAAGGGTGATATTGAAGCATAAACTGGTCTAATTGTCTTAAAAACATGCCTAAGCCACGACAAAGTATTCAAGGTAAATGTTTTTCGTCTTTGTTTTGTATTTTTTTACATTTGTAGCTACGAAATTGGCGTCACAAATTTTAACGAAATTTGTGATGTATTTTTTACTGTTTAGTGCTTGAAATATTTGCTAAAATTGACTGGGAATACTTAGAGTTTTCATCGTGGAATGGCGTGGTTATATTTATTTGCTATTTGACTAAATTGTTTAGCTGTATTTATATTGCTAAACATGCCGTTTTTGAGAATTTGGTTTTCAACTAGGTTGGGACATCCATCCACGCCATCAGCCCATTGAAAACATTAGGTCACGTCAGCTAGTTTCCTATCCATTTATTTTATTATCCATGGTTTTATAGTGAAGCCAAATTCACAGCTTTTCTCATTCTGAAAATTTATATAATTATGATCATTTTTCAATGTTGCTGTCTGCTCTTTGACCTCTGAAACCCAAAATTAGCCAATTTCCACGCAATTGATTGCTTACTCACGCAATTCGTGTAATCGCATGTCTCGTGTTCCGCTGATTTTCATATGGCGGGATATGCAATACTATTTTATACAAGAAATTCTAGTTTCTGATTGGATAATTGGCGCAGCGCATGCTCAGAACGGCTGTTTTTAATGCCGAAGTCCGGCTATTTTATAAAGGCGGAGGTTGTCAACTCAATTCCATATATTAACGAACTCCGCCAGTATTTGCAGTAGAAATACGAAAATACCACCAAAAAATTCCGCTTCAAAGATACTATGTAACTGAACAATGTAAACTAGCCATAAATTATAAACTAGCCATAAATTATTTAACTAGCCATAAATTATAAACTAGCCATAAATTATAAACTAGCCATAAATTATAAACTAGCCATAAATTATAAACTAGCCATACTCGGACAATAGGGCCATTTATACGAAACAAAATAAGACGCGACTTACATAAGACGCGACTTACATAAGACGCGAGTTTGTCGTATAAAAGGTACAACATTCTTATGTAAGACGCGTCTTGGATAAGACGCGTCTTACATAAGAACAGGACTTTTAGCTGTTCTTATTTAAGTCGCGTCTTAAATAAGAAATTTTGGACAAAAATTCTAACTACACATGCCCGAAACTTGAAACAACGTAAAATTATTAGCTTTGCATATTAAAACAAAAACAAACGAAACAACAGTATAACTATAGCAAGTAAATAAGAATAAAGCCATAGAGAACAACTATTTATGCGATAACTCTGCTTATATAAGACGCATCTTATGTAAGTCGCGACTTATTTTGTCCCGTATAAATGGCCCTAATGTGAACTATAACAGGGATGATAGCGATAGAAAATCACAGCTAAGCAATGCATTGCTTTTCATTATTGTTTTACTGAAAAATGTTGTTCACTCCTACACAAGCGCCATTTTTAACTACGTTTTTAGAAGTTAAATTTAGACGATACCCTTGGCTAACTACATTTTATACAACCGACTTAAATGCGTGGTTAAAGTTAACTACAATTTAACTACAAAATGGATAGTTAAAAAGCAGTTAAGAGTTTTATACAATCGGCCCCAAAATTATATTTATTGGACGGCCGATACATGCCAATATATGTCGATGTGATTGGCCGATAACCGATCTGCTTGAAAGTTGCCGATTATCGGCTTCTACCGATTAATTTCCTACTAACTTTCTAAGGCAATACCTTGGGCAATTGCAGCTCTTCTTCGTTCTTTACTACTTCCCTCTGGGTATGCCTGCGAGAAAAACAACACAACTTAACTAACGCTTATCTATCAGGTTGTTGTGATTTTAACGTAATCATTGGGTCTGTCTGAAGAAGTAATGATTTCGCTGCACAAAGTTCACGAAGCTCAATTAATTCAAGCACAATCTGAATAAAATGTGTAAGGTAACTCCAAATGAGATTTTAGTTTCCCATCTGGCTCTTCACAAGTGCACTTGGGTGCACGGTCCACATTATCATTATTCATTATTGAGCATACAAAAAATAACACAATAATTCATCATCTGAACTCAGGACAGTCAGAGTCCACTTCTACTGAGCTTTCAAACCGAGTTTTTCCTACCTGTTCATAAAACTCAATGCTGTCGACTGTATTCAGAGTTCTTCCTGCACAAGATTAGTTTGTAACTTTCCAAAATGTGTTAAAAGGCTATGTCACTAATGCAAACCCTACCGTAACCCCAACCCTAACCCCGACAAAATTAATCAAGGAAATCCCAGACTGCAGAGTAGGGCAGGTTTCCGGCGAGATCTTGGGAGCAAGCACTTCCCAGGGGCGCTAAAACTCTTCACTAAAAAACATTTCTGGGTGACTCTGACCAACTCTGCAGTCTGGAGAAAATCCAAAAAGAATCAACATTGAGAAAATGACATAACATCAGTTTGATGGTGGGAAACGAGTGAAAACCGATTCAACAGTGCAAAGCACAAGTAAGCTCTCTCTGGCCCTCGGCCACGACGGCCAATCTCCAGAGCTTTTCGAAAACATTTGCCTGCCTACAAAACGTGAACATGTATGATGTATTTGACAGCATTACTTGTATAAATATTTTACTAGTAACAGTACTTGCGTGTATTCAGTGATTACTCGGGTACGGCAAAATGTAAAATTTCCCTGCATGTTTAATTTAATAATATATTAATTCAATTATTTCAAAATATTTCCAATCACCTTACCTGCAAAACAGCCAAGGTTCTTGGCAGATTATTCTCTTTCAAATATTGTTCAATTAACCTTACGACACTAGAAAGATACAGCAAGACAATCGAGTAAGTTTTGTAAAAAAAACCTACACAGAAAGGAAAAGAAATTACTTTATAATCTACAAAAACTTACTCCGCACTTTCAACTTCCAGCGCCATCTTGAAAATTTCGATTACTGAGACCGCGATTTTTGTTGTTTGTTTGCCATTACTTCATGTTAAATAGAAGTTTATTAATAGCCCTACCGAGAATGGACACTTCCAAATAAAATTATGTTTTATATGACAATTTGGCACATTTAATATTTCTTTTACAAACTATATTACAATTACATGTACAATCCAACTACTGTACAGTCCAACTACTGTACATCCAATATTTTCAATAATTATTAAACTATATAAAATCCTTGCGGTAAAGATGAAGCTAAAATGGACAGGCGTTGTGGTTGGCTTCTGTACACTAAAATAAGGGACCGGTCATTATTTATGGCGGGGGTTGGCACCGAAGAGAAAAGGGTTGGGTAAACTAAATTTTGAGTAACTAAAAGGTTGGGTAAATGAAAAACAAAACAACTCAAGGGTTGGGTAATAAAAAGTTATTGTCATTTCCAAAGCATGACTCACTTAAATATTGGAAATTGAAAAGCAATGTCAACAGTCATATGTCAATACAATATGTGAATCAATCAGAGTCACTATCTTGATCATTTTCCGATTTGTTGGGAGACAAATGGTGTCTCCAAAGAAAGTACATGTACATACAACCGGAAAGTTTAGTTATCAAACTTGTGTCACAGAAGTGGTAAAGGACATGTGTGACAACTGAATGGTATTCTTTTGTAAAGGTTTTGGCCAGGGGTGGGTATTTATTTTTTAATTGATATTTGAGGTTGGGTAATCAAATTTTTTGCTTTTTAATGGTTGGGTCAGCAAAATTTTTACCAGGAAAAACATTTCTCTTCGGTGCCACCCCCCACCATAAATAATGACCGGTCCCTAAGCAATACGTGTTTGCGACTCGTTAAACTTCAAAAAAAAGAACACAAAGTCAAAAAAGGAACACATAGGGACATGTAAGCTTGGGGAACAAAAGGCCCGAGCCTGTCGAACATGGAAACGTGGTGAAATATTTGTGGGATCCCGGAAAAGAAACATTTCCATGACCAAGAGTACATGGGAACAAGATAGCTCCCCACACACACACCTTCCTAGCAGATCTTCATGTTTCGTTTTAGTTTTAGTTTTAGTGAGTCTCATTTTTATAAACAAGCAATCAGAAAACCTGCTCCTATAGCTTCGTGAAGAGCCTAACATTTCTACAAATTAAGTGTAAACAATAAAACAGACTGTCGCAGAGTAATGTGGTCTGCTTCAAGTAGCCGCCATGTTTTCACCACTCTTGGTCTCGTATGCGGGTGGTTGGATGTCGCCATAGGCAAGGGGCAGCTGGGCCTGACCATAGGCTGGGGGCTGGACATAGGCAGCAGGCATGACCTGACCTGAGTAAACAGCACTCATTGTGGATCGATTGGAGGAGAGAATCACCGCACCGCGACTGACTTGAAACGGAACTCCGGTTGTAACGACCACAATTGGATCCTAGAAGATCACGTGATAAATAGTAGATCAGTCTGATTTCAAATTGAATAATAAAGCAACACAACCGTTTGGGTATAAAAAGTCTCGTTTTCACAGGAATACAGGATAAAAATTGAACTTTCCATTCATTTTTGAATGTAAAAACTGAATTCTTACCATTATTGGTACTTTATTTTTTTCCTGTGCACAGGAAAATACCATTAATGGTAAATATTATGGTTTTTACTAATTTACCACATGGAAAATCTATAATAACCAGTAATGGTAAGACTTCAGTTTTTACATTGATAGTACACATGGTAAATCTTTAAAAACCATTCAAAACCCATTAATGGGAACTTAATTTCCCCCCCTCTGTTTCGTGATTGAGATACTGGGTTTAAAGAACTTTATTTTGACACTTAATTATAATCTGTGACACAAGTAACAACTATTAAATAATACAGCCAAATCTTCCTCAGAACGCAGGAAATGCCATTTCAGAGAATCTATATTCTAGAGTTTTCTTAGGGATATAGATCAGTCATCATTTATGGTGGGCAAAAATTTTGCTTATCCAGCCATTAAAAAGTAAAAAAATCTTTACCCAACTTCAAATAGCAATTAAAAAAATAAATACACATCCCTGGCCAAAAACTTTACAAAAGGATACCATTTTAATTGTCACACATGTCCTTTACCACTTCTGTGACATGAGTTTGATAACTGCTCAGGGACGCCGGAACTGGGGGGGCAGGGGGGGCGGCTGCCCCCCTTGCCTTTTGCTAGGGGGGGCAGGGAGGGCAGAAGTGCCCTTTTAGTTGTAAAATAATACGTGATAAATCACATTTCCAACGATGCTTTTTGTAGGAAAATCACGAGATTCAGGTAATTTATAGTTTATATTTATAAAAATTTTGGGAAATTTTTGGAATTTAGAAAAATATTTTGAAGAAATGGCGAAAATTTAAGATATCCGGAAAAATTTTTGGCTTCACGGAAAATTTTTGTATGTCGGGAAAAAAATTTTGACCCCTAAAATGGTACACTGACCGAAATTTTTTTGGCGACGGGGGGGGGGGATGTCGCCAAAAAAATTTTCAGTAAAGGTGCCCTTGGTGTGCGTCCGCCCCCCTTTGCCCTATTATCGTTCCGGCGTCCCTGTAACTGCTTGTGCAATTTTCTGCAGTCTTAAAATTTCATGTTGTCTGCACATTACGTGCTTTCTTGGGAAACACCATTTGCCTTCTGCGGACAAATCGGAAAATGATGAAGATAGTGACTCTGATTGATTTACATATTGTATTGACATATGACTGTTGACATTGCTTTTTAGTTTTCAATATTTGAGTGAGTCATGCTTTGGAAATAACAACATTTTTTTATTACCCAACCTTTGCGTTGTTTTGTTTTGTTTTTCATTTATCCAAACGTTTACTCAGGGATGCCGGAACGATGTGAAGGCAAGGGGGGCAGATTTTCGTGAAAGGGCACTTTTGAATTGATATATACTAAGAGATGTTTGCAAAACATCGGGAGTTGAACTTTGCCTAATCATGTTTTCTATTTATTGGATGATAGGGGTGTGAGCGGGTTCTCCGCCAGGCGATTGTGCTATTCTTGAAGCTCGACGACTGCATTTCTTGCGTTTTCTGAAGCAAATTCGTAAAAGAATTGCACTAACATTTCTATCATTTCGCTATTTCGCCAAGGCGATCCTTTAAATTGAAAGGGCACCTTTGCCCCCCTTGCCCCTTCTGGTAAAGGGCAACGGGGGGGGCGGCTGCCCCTCCTGCCCCCCACAACTACAGTGTGTATCAAAATAATTCGAATCCAAATTTGGCGTGTAATAACGCAGAATATATTTGACAAATTCGGTTGGTTTTTACACCATTGTTAAGTTCATTTATTTACCTTTCAAATGACATGTTGTACGCGTAATTTAGTTGGAAAATGAAGGAGTATTGCTTTGACAAAAAAAGTCCATAAAAATCACAATTTTCCGCCGATGGGAATTGGACATTTTTTCTTTCAAAGTTAGTCCCACAAGGCTTTGATTGAAATGCTAATCATCACTGAAAACTAAATTGCAAATTTAACGCGAATTTCTTCTCGTTCAACATGTTGAAGGCATAGGAGCTTAAATCTCTTCAAATGAACACGAATTTATGTAAATTTTGCTACATAACAGTTTGTTGATTAATTAAATTTGCATTATCTTTTGTTTGTACGTCTCACTTCGAATTCCCATCGGCGGAAAAATTTGATTTCGAGCAACCAGTTTTAACACACGATTTCTTGGTCATTTTTGATCTTATTGATATAAGAACGATATAATCGGAAACCTAATAGCTAGTATTTTATAAACAGCAGTCTGTCAAATTTGGATTCGAATTATTTTGATACACACTGTACAGGGTGTCTCAAAAAAAACCAAAATCATTGAAATTGACGTATTGTTCGATATTCAATGCCCTAGCACTAAGTTAATCCCACGAGTGCATAAAAGATTGACATAACTGCTATAATGAATGGTAATACTCAGCGTAAACTTGTTATGTCAGGCATAAAGTACTAAACCCACGAATGCATATTACGCATATTACAATTTACGAAGCATTTTTAAATTCCCATGAGCAAACAAACGTTCACTTTACAAAGATATTTTAATTTTTAAAACAAATTAATCACCCTGTCAAAATCCTTTGTGTTACGGCATTGAAATTCGAACAATACGTTATTTCAATGATTTTGGGTTTTTTTGAGACACCCTGTATAGCAACTATGAAATTAAAGTTACACTCACAGGAGGAGCACAGCAGGTACCGATGCAGCCAAAGATTGATGCAGTGAAGCATACGACAAGCAGGATAAGATACACAGCAAGCAACACACTCGTGAGTGAATGAAGTACGCCAAGTTCACTGCATTTCACGTTCCCTACACGAAAGTAAAAATTGGCTTGTTTTATACAAGTGACAGATTATCTGTCTGCATAAATTTGGGAAAGAAAAGATAGTTTGAGTGTGTGTATCAAAGTGGCAAACATTTGCATTGGTCGGCTTTTTTACGCTTTTGGAAAATACATTCTCCTAATCGTGTTCAATCAGAATTTTGAAATTAATACGCTTGAAAAGCCGTAAAAATAATCACGAATGTC
Source organism: Paramuricea clavata (assembly GCA_902702795.2). NCBI lineage: Eukaryota > Metazoa > Cnidaria > Anthozoa > Malacalcyonacea > Plexauridae > Paramuricea > Paramuricea clavata. Next base: position 20,845 of record CACRXK020004766.1, on the reverse strand, counting down.
ACTCAAGTCATAGCCTATCGAAGGGAAGATAGCTGTGAAACTTAGCAACCGGGGGGGGGGGAACACACCCCCCTCCTCCCAACTGTGAAAGTCAGCAAAAATCAGGTAAAAGTCAAGTTAAAATTTTGACATTTTCAGATAAAATTTGCGTAATAAAGCGGTGAAATGATAACCATTTTTGTAAAATACTGTCAATTTACATCCAATTCGTTTGCGAATTTGCTCGGCCAGAAACGCAGTCCTAGAGCTTCAAATTTTCTGGGGGAGAACCCCCAGATCCCCCCCCCCCCCTTTACTTCCGAAACTTAGTATGACAATGCAAATCAATCCAAAAAAGCTTTACTATAATTATTACACAAATTACGGGAACCACTGAGTATTTTGATAAAATACAAAACAATAGATACTCCGAAAATTGAAAGCATTTTGAAAAATTTATTTCGACGTTTCGACTAAGCTATAGTCATCATCAGGAAATGAATGATATTCATATATATTGATAATATGAATAATAATCAATATGAATGATAATCATCAGGAAATGAATATCATTCATTTCCTGATGATGACTATAGCTTAGTCGAAACGTCGAAATAAATTTTTCAAAATGCTTTCAATTTTCGGAGTATCTATAGCCTGCGAATACAGACGCCTCACATCGGTGTGAGGCGTCTGTATTCGCAGGCTAGAGTATCTATTGTTTTGTATAATTATTACACTTCAGGTAGATTTTTAACATTGAAGTTCAAAATCCGACCCCCCCCCCCCCAACTTCAGATACTTCGATACGTCCCTGGTATATCAAGGAAAACCTGCTCGGCTGTAGACTAAACTGTATGCGGCATAACCGGGCCAGCATTACTTACATGTGGTAGTAGTTACGGTGTAATGATGAGATATACAGACGCAACTGCCATAACTCATATAGCAGTTATTGGCATCCAGGACTTCATTCAACGTAGCAATAAATACGATCAAAATTATCGAAGCAACAGCCGAAATTATCGCAGCAACGACGTTGAAAAACAAAGCGAAACCCATCTGGAATAAAATAAAAGAATGAAGAATTTAATTAACAGTTGTTCACATTTTATGTTTAACAGACAAATTTGGCAAACGTTTGTTAAGTTTATAGTATATATACCCAATTATATTTGTTAAGTTTATACCCAGTTACTATATATTGCTCTAGTTTACCGAGACATAGAACAAACGTAACTAAGCTTTAGAATCATCTACACGAGTAAATAACTGTCACACATAATTCTAATGCCTATTTACGTTTGTTCTATTCTACTGCATCCGTATGTTTCTATAAACTACACACACAAGTTGTTACAGGTCTGCAAACAAGTTGTTACAAATCTGTTCACAAGCTGTCGACAAGTTGTGTTCGCACTGCTTGTTCCCAGTTGTTGCAACAAGTTTGAAACGAGCTGTTAACAACTTGTAACAAAGTAACAAACTTGATGGCATTATCAGGCTTGTTACAAGGTTGTTCTGTCAAGTCTGATATAACGAGAATGTTACAAGGTTGATTGATCACACAAGGTTCAGTGTAACAATATTGTTATAACATGACTATGTCAGACTTGTTGGAACAACCTTGCAACAAGTCTGTGTAGCATGCGAGCAGTAATAAAGAGCCTCTTTAGGGGTGGGGTGCAGAACTAGAGCACTTTGGCACAACAAAAGTATATTAAAGCTTACCACAATGCCATTCTTTTTTGCTCCTGCCACAATACTGAAAATTCCTGGCACAAAGACCTAGAATAAACAGATAGTCAAGGTCAACCTTGTTCTCAGGCTTTTCCCTCTTTTTGGGTCAAAAGCAGCGACTTTTTTTAAAGACGTTATAAACCATGTCACCTAAGATGCTTTCCTCAACGGCCGCTATACACAAATATAAAATTAAAAAACCTGAGTCAACAGAGTTATTTACAGCTATTCAAAAGCTAAACCGTATTTTGTACTATTTAAAACACAAGTAGGAGTGCTTTATTGTACTATATAAAACACGAGGCGACAGTCGAGTGCCTTATATCTGATAAAGCACGGACCAGGGGCGCACATTCGAAAAAAAATTGGGGGGGGGGTGTCCTATGTTCTGTGACCGACTTTTGTAGTATTTGTGTTTGGTAAGCCAACTATTTAAAGCGCATAGACGGTAAGACGGGGATAGTATTCCAAGAGTTTAAACAAACGTTCAGTTTTAACTGTGGTTTTTCAGAACTTTTGCAGTGGTCTAAACTTTCGGAGGGGGGGGGGGGGTATTTTATGGATTTCGAATGTGAGCGCCGTAGGCGCGAGGAAAATTTTGAATTTCTAGATTCATTAGAACGCTATTTCACGTATTTTAGAACGAGGTTTGAAGAAAAGTTACAACCACAAAAAGGCATTTTTAAGTCGCCTAATGTTGTTTATAGATCGAAAAAATATTTATGTAAAACATAGTATTGTACACGCAAATACACCTGGGCAGGCAAAATAGCATCATGTCTTCGTTTTCGTAGAAATCAGTCATGAGTGTTGCTTTGAGCGCAAATTCAAGTTCAAATGTGCTTTAAAGCAGCCATGGGCATTTTTTACTTATCCGAGAAAATCAAAGCTAAAATTTATGTTTACGTATCAAGCGTCTATAGACTTTAACAATCTAGAACGTGAACTAAAAAACGCTACTTCATTACATAACTTTAAAAAACTATTAAAAAGACGGTGTGTATACGAGGTATAAAGATTTTCTTCGTCTTTTCCCCATGCATGAATTATTAACGCGTTGCACTAATTTATCTTTCAGTTCTAATATATCAAAGGTGTATGAGTGTCAATTTATTTGCAGAGAAAGAGAGGGATTAGCTTTCTTTTTGGCGTGATGTCAGTCAGTGAATGATCGATTATTTATTTAATACTTTATTTAATAAAAAAATTCATACAATTTCACAAACAAAAACACTTTTATCGAGGCAAAACTCGTTGGTTAGAAGTACGCAAGTGGTAAGACTAGTAGTATAGGTACCCACCCAATGTTTTCGGGGCAAATTCCTTTGCCAACCAATCATTTTGCAGGGCCGCGGGTTGTTCGAAGGCCGTTTAGCTTAAACGGCGGATAAGTCAAAAATAAATAACAGATTCACACATTTTATAAATGACCGAACTTATAAATCTCATGCACTAAATATATAGTTGCAAACAGAATTGTTCTACTCAATGAGTTGAAACATTTTAGTTTGGTTACTTGATGAATGCATAAACTTAATCAATATTTTCGACTTATCCACCATTTAGCCTAAACGGGCTACGAACAACCGGCCACAGGAGTATATATTTCCCCCTCGTTTTGCATATATCAACTATTATTAATCCCACCGGGCACACGGCGTTGTTGAACTTTCAACGTCGAAGTTGGTAGAAAAAAGGTTGCGACGTCGACAACCTAATTTATCAACGTTGCTCTGATGTTGTTTTACAAACGTTGTATCAACAGCAGCTATAACAAACGTTGAATCAGCGTTCATTCATGGTTGAGTAAACGACATCAACTTGTGAAGTAATCTCAACCATACTGACTCAACGTTGTTTCAACGTGGATTCAACGTTGAATTATGGTTAATAACGAGATTGGCAACCTAACTCAATGTTGCATTAATCAACGTCAAAAGAGTAACGTTGATCCAATTTACATTTTCAATCTTTTTTCAACGTCTATCCAACTTCTGGGTGGACCTGGGTGATCATATCCGACGTTGATTCAACGTTGGATAAACGGTATTTGCCCGCCAGGAACGTACATTACACGAAAAATTAATAATAAACAAACAACGTATGGCAGCAAAAATACACTAAATTGTGTCAATATATAGATATACGATACTGTGAACAGAGTAGAAGATGTCGATATATCTCAAATATAGAGTTTCAATATATCTCTAGTACTGGACTCTAGTCTATATGAAAAGCAAGATACTTAACTCTTAAGATAACAAACTTCCTGTCGAAGTTAAACAGCCCCCATAACATGATTAACATCACTTCGCTCGAAACGTCGCGGAATTTTCGCTTTGTATATATATTTTTCAGGTAGTTGCAACCCTTGTTTATTTTAAAATAAATAAAAACTTACATAGATTGACCAGAGCCCGGCCGAGGTAGCAGCTTTGTCGGACAGCTTGTGAAATGAAATTGCGCCACATATGACGGCAACAACAGCAAAACAAACCATAATAGCGCCACATATTAACGACCCAACAGCTGTATTTCTTGACATCACCATCTTGACAAATTCTGTTCAACGCTCTTGCGTTTTCGTTCAAGAAAATCCTTAAAAATAGCACCGTTATGTGCTTTCAACGAGTCTCGGCTTGGTGAAAAGTGAAAACGCAATCACACTATATTAATTTTGTCAAAATTTGAATTGCTAAGTAGCCATGCAGGTTCTCAAATTTCAAGGCAAAAAATTAGATTCTCAAATTTCAAGAAATATACCACCTGCAGTTGTTATTTGGCAGTTGCCTATACTAATTTGATTACTAGATTGCTTTTCGCTGTTATTATGAAAAATTCTAATGTTTTCATAAAAACATATGTCAAGCAAAACGTCAGTTTGGGGGTGATTTTTCAGCTGGTCGTTATATTGGACTAGTCGCGTTATATTATGTTTGTGATGTAACTCTGAGTGTGCATCCACACCGGGCAAGCTGAAAAGTTAATTGCTTGGCCACGGTGGGAATCGAACCCGAATAGTTTGCTGGCGCGAATAATCCCACTTTTCAGAAATTTTCAGCTACAGGCTGTAATTTTCTGGGGGGGGATGCACCCAGACCCCCCCCCCAGACCAGGACCGCAATTCATCTAAACACCAGTCCCTCCGCCCCCAATAGTAAAATCGCTCTGCAGTCCATAGTACATTATTGCTATGAGAAAATGCAAATGTTTTTGATGGACTACATTCAATTTAAAAACAGTATTAAAGAGTGTAGAAGTTTATCGGTTTAATATATTTCCAAAACGAAGATACATAAAAGTTGACTCGACTAAAACGTTTACACTTAATTAAACCATTTCCAAAACAGTACTTACACTACGAGCCTAAGCCGAAGTGCGTTTATACACTACAAAAATCTAGTCCAAAGGTCGGCCCAGGCCAGGCTTAGGCTCGTGCAGTGTAAACAAGGCATTAGTTTTACCATGTCATAGCTTGTTTATAGTAAAGATTACATTCAAGAATACAAATACAGTATTATAATACCAGTACGGAAATTTTTCGTTCTCTGTAGAACTGAATAGACTACATCACCTCCATCTAAATTACGTATATAATGATATCAAGTATAAATCAGAAAAATCAGTAAGATAATAAATGGCGTCGCTGATTTGCGCTTCAAATAGCCATGTTTTGGACCAGGCCAGATTTGTCTTCATGGCCATAGGCAGGGGGGTGCATGTGACCATAGGCGGGCGCCATGGGCCCTGGATAACCGGAATGCATCATTGAGGATTGATTGGATGAGACAACAATTGTGCCACCGGTATGAACTGGAACTCCAGCGGTTACCACCACAATCGGGTCCTAGAAAATCACGCGATAAGAAGAAAAGCAAAGTCATGCCCAGCACCTAACCTGCGAACGGGCATATACTCTGGCGTAACAAGTTCTTGGAACAACCTGTAACAAGTCTGTTGAGCTCAACAATATAGCAAGTTGTCAAACAAGCTGGGAACAAGCGTCAAGCAGTGCGAATACATCCTGTTGACAAGTTGTTGGAACAGCATTGCTACAAGTCTGCTGTAGGTTTGTTACAACTTGCGCGTTTTTACGTGTGTAACAGTAAATTAGCCTTTTCACGTCCCCAATTTTTGAGGTACGGTCTTTTCCAAATCTGAGATTGCACGCAGTGAATAAAGGCCATGTTACACGGTGCAATTTTTCTTGCAACTTGCAATGCAATTCTACTCTTGAGAGACGTAAAATTGCCAAATACGAGTCTTCGTTACACTCCGCTGATGTTTTTTCAACATATCAAAAATTCTTCACTGATTTCACTAATTAACATCTCTCAAGAGTAGAATTGCATTGCAAGTTGCAAGAAAAATTGCACCGTGTAACATGGCCTTAAGGGATTTGTATAACTGTAATGGACCTATTACCTAATAACCAAAATTTTGATCTCAACAAGTCACAAAATTAGTAACATTCCGAAGTTTCGTTGCAAAATGTTGTAAAATGTGGATAATATAGCCCTGCGAAGTTTGCCGTTTTTCAGTCATTTTGTATTACCCACGGGAAATTGATACCGCTTTCTGAAAAAAAGTATCAATTTCTCTGAAAGAAGTATCAATGTAAAACGGCAAACTTCGCAGGGCTATATATAGTATCCACATTTTACAACATTTCGCAACGAAACTTCGGAATATTACTAATTTCGTGATGCTCTTTCAAGCCGTGATGAAATTTTTGTCTAGATCAACTTTTTGTTTATAAGGTATAGGTCCATTGTGAGTATAATGATTATAAGTTAATTTGCAGTTAAATATTTGAAAAAAATGTTTTCACATCGCTTAGATTTTTCACGTCATTTTCAATAAAGTACCCCAAAAATGGCGAATTTGGTCTTCGTGAGAAACGCTAATTATATTAGGCTATATTACGGGGATGCTGCAAATCTTAAACTCAGAGAATACGGTAGGCCGGTTGCAATACACCTTTTCGATAATTACGTCACAACTACATTGTTTTCAGCTTAGAACCACCTTATTAAAATGGAAAGGATTTCAATTTTTTTCTCATGGGCTATGCACAGAGAAGCAGAACATCCTTCTCCAACACATGCATGAAAAATAATTCTTTATTTTGACCAATAAATGTGGAAATAAGCATTAACACGAAACGAGGCTCCAGGTCATGACCTGTAACAAGTCTGTCGAGCTCAACAACCTTGTAGCAAGTTGTCGAACAAGCTGGGAACAAGCAGTGCGAATACATCCTGAAACTTGAAATCCTTTCCATTTAAGATGGTCCTAAGTTGAAAACAGTGTAGTTGTGACTTGTGACGTAATTATCGAAAGGGTGTGTTTGCCTCAATTGCTGGTTGCAGAACATATATAGTTTGTAGAAATATTTAATGTAGTGTTTGTCTGGTGTACGTTACTACCTATTCTGCATTTTCGTTTGTTCCTAGTGGCAGTAGTGTGGTATTCGTTTATAGAGTTATTGAAATAGACAAGTGAAGTGTCGTAAAAATTAACCTCTGTATATATAAATATTGAAAATGCAGAATAGGTATAGTAACTGAAACTAAGCCAACATTACACTAAATACTTCGACAGACTTCTGAGTCAAGTTGCAAACGATCTGCGTTATTCTCAGATTTTGCGATCAACAACGTCGCGTTATACAATTCACTGTTTACTGTTGAAGCCATATTTCAAGGTGATATATGCAAATTACTAAGGAAGTAGAATAAACTATGTCCATGATTTCTGGCCATGAACATGCATCGAACGACCATGTAAGTGATGTAACCAAGACCGCTGGTATAATTTGTTTCGCCTTAAGAATTTAACTTTCTACATCCTCACGTATCCCTCGTGATACACCATTATGAGCGGGAAAGAACCATTGGCACCCAAGTAGCCTGCCACGCAGGCCCTCAATTTTATGGGGGCCTGATTTGCAAATCAGCCCCCCATAAAATTGAGGGCCTGCGTGGCAGGCTAGCATCCAAGGTGCTAAAGTAACTGTTAATCATAGCACATAAAGTATATACTTACAACAGGGGCGCAGCAAGTACCCAGACAGCCAAAGATTGATGAAGTGAAGGACGTCACAGCGAGGATAATATACGCAACCAGTATCGCAACGAAGAGAGAATAGACTGTGTCGAGGTCACCGCATTTCATGTTCCCTGAAAGAAAATGTTTTGACACAAATTATGCAAAGAAACCTGCGCACAAGCAGAACAAACTTAACCGCCACTTTAATTTAAATCATAAACAAACACGAATCTACAGCGATATATGCTCCGAAGTAAAGATGGTTAACACACTTATAGAACGTTTGCACTCATTCCCCAGGGACCAACTCAACAAAAGCCATGGCGGCCATGTTGGTGTTCCGGACAAAAGAGTCTAACGTCATGAGCAAGCGTTCTATACACTTAAGTAAGCGGCTGTCCTTAATGCAGGATTTTAAGTTTCTAAACGATAATCACGATACGATTTTTAAGTATCGCCTAACTCCACATCGTGATCTCCTATTCTTTGTGTCTGTCGAGTTCGTGTTAACCACGTTGGGACGCGCGTTTAAATCATATTTATAATATAGCATTTGTAAATTCTGAACGCTGACTGGCTAAGAACCGTGTTGATATAACTCAATGTCAACATAGAAACGTCGGAAAACTTCTTTCTTTATATTTCTTTGTGCTATATTATAAAACAAATATAAAATATTTTTCCGTATTGATATATAGTTATATCAACACTCGTGGAAATTGGAAAAACTCGAAATTGTGTGAAAACACTCCGCCCATCGGGTACCCAACGGCTGGATCGAGCCTACCCTTCGGGCGTCGTGTTTCCACACAATTTCTCGTTTTCCCAATTTCCACTCGTGTTGATATAACTGTATATCAACACGGAAAAGTTTTATATTTGTTAAATAAACGCGCGTTTTGCGTGGTAGATATTTATTTATTTATTTATTTATTTATTTATTTACTTTGCCATCATACTTATACATTCATTGGCTGGGAAACCACAACAGCTATTGCCAATTACAGCGGCCCCAAAAACTAGTTATACAGAAACAATTTACAAGGTATACTAAACACACACAACAGACAATACTTGGACAACAGTCATTACATTTGTCTAAAAGCAGCATGTCAATGGAGAGTTCATTAAACTTCGAGCGGAATTACATTTTATACACACACTTTTCCATGTCCGGGGATCCTCAACATCGTATGTATTTTCTAATGCTAAAATATAGAGGTGATCTACAGTCCGATCTGCGCATGTGCACAAATGAGCCCACTTTTTATGATACAAACAGTTTAACTATGTTTTGAGTTCTTGAAAAGCTTGATTGTTGTTTCTTGATCATTTATTATACTCTAGAAGCTTGAAAATATAAATAGTTGTCGAATAAAGTTCAATATTTTGGACACAAAAATGTAAACAAAGGCTTTGTTTACATACGGACTGTAGATCACCTTTAAAAAGAAGATTCTTGAATTCTGAAAATGTTCGGTCTTTGGATGTAATAGAATTAGGTAGTGTGTTCCATATTCTTGATGTTCGGATTTTGTAAGATTTTTCATAGGTTGACGTCTTGTATGTCGGAATTTATATTTGTGCGAGTTGGGATTAAATAATCTTGTCTGTCTTTGACCCTGAGGTTGAGGAAATGGAATCTCATTTCATATTCGCCATATGTGATGACGTCATAGATATAATAATATGGATGACGCACGCTGAAATTGGTGACATTGATTGTTACTGGTGACCCTGGCGGTTTACGAAACGGAAAATTGCGTCGGCAATTGTCGCCTAGCAATGAAAGCCAACCTTTACTTACATGTTACATGATCCTCATCGTATGTAGAACGATCATCACCATAATAAGTGCATCTGCATGTATCAGCGAAAGTATTACGGCAGTGGTCCCGGTAATCACCCGTGAATTTCTTCATGACAACAGTAATTATGATCAAAACGATCGAAGCAGCGGTCGAAATGATCACAGCAATGATGTTGAAAAACAAAGCAAAACCCATCTAGAGTGAAAGAATTAAACGTTATAGATCGATTTGAAAAATAGTTGTGAAACGCATTAATAATAATTCATGAAGAAAACAGAAAAGAAATCATGAGCGTGAAGGAGTTTGTATATCTGATACAGAATCATGCTGATATACATAAACTTTAAGTTCAATTTTCTCACCAAATATCATGAATTTATTTTAAATTGTAGAAGAACACAAATGTTCTCATCAAGACGTTTCACAAGCCATTTAGTCCGTGTTGTATCGCATATACTCGCCTTCGGCTCGAGTTTGTATATAGCTTGTACAAAAAGGGAACTTTTCATCACAAAAAAGGGCATTTTGAACAAATTTGAGGGCCCTGGTGATCTTTTCGACTTTGTTCCCATTGCAAAATATGCCTTGTCCCCCAAAAACCCCTGGGAGACCCTCATTCAGTTTTTGAACCCAGTATCTGAATCTAAGACAACTATCCCTTACCACAATGCCATTTTTGGTTGCACCTGCCACAATACAGAGAACTCCTGGCACAGCATACTAGAATAGAAAGAAATCATGATACACTAAAAACAGCGGACACAACCCAACCTCGTTCCCAGGGCTTCAGTGTGGGACGAGGCGAGACACGAGGAAGCCCTGGTCCGGTCCGGTCACGTGACGTCAAAAAATGGCAGTATTTGACAGCTACTCGTCAAGGAGTGGCGAGATATTCTTTAAGGAAATATACAAGTCTTCGAAACAAATAAATAGCCAAAAGACTTCTCAATCGATATTATTTATGTGTAGAGCGAAGTTTGACACGAATCAGCTAAAATCTATGAAGATCCCGTCTATGTTTTCTAAGATATACCGATATTTCTGGAGATTTTCAACTACAGGCAAAGCTTTGCATCCAAGTGCATCTAGGCGTCTCCATGCAAGTGGTGATTCACACGAAATTTCCTTTCTCTCGTTTTGAACAATATGGCTATTGCTATAATTAATATTTAGTTTAAATATGCTCTTATAGATCTGACTTAGTTCAATATATTAAATAAACACAAATATAAAACCTCGCGTAACCTGTTTACGCTGTACAGGAATATACGGTTCGCTTGTTTCGCCGGACACCAACACTTGCCGTTCAGGAGCAATGCTTGCCTACAAATTTTATACCCTTCACAATCTTTGTTTTATTTTATCGTATAGTCGCAATTTTCAAGTATTCGGCGTATTCTGAAACTGAAAAACTGGGTGGCGTGCGAATCTTGTAGACTACATCGGCCTAGGCGTAGAGCTATTAAGTAAACAGGGCCTAAATTAATTTAGTAGTTTCATTTAATTGTTTGTCTTGCTTTTATTTGTCAGTACAAAATATTGTAAATTAAAATATTACTACAATGCAATACGCGTAGTATTTCATCAGACATCTGCACTAATAAATACTGTATAAGGGCTATAAGGAAAACTTAAATAATAGTAGACATTTCTTGTTTTGTCAGGAAACATCACAGCTCACTTCGACACGGCTTTTGAGTTTTGTAACCGGCCGAGGCGAAAGTAAATCGTGCAGTCGGGAAAACGTCTTACTTTGAAAGATTATTTTGCAAAGCATACTCGTACACACAAGAATCATAAAAATACAAATGTTGAATTGTATTGTAATTTGTTATTGTCAACCGTCAATTTAGTTATTTTTAGACAATATGGTGTTAGCCAATCAGAATGCAAAAGTGACCGGCCCGGACCAGGGCTTCCTCGTGTCTCGCCTCGTCCCACACTGAAGCCCTGGGAACGAGGTTGGACACAACCTACAATCCTAGCAAAAATTATTGTGGACAGAAGTATCTGTCTTGCCCAATACATACTTGTGAAAACAGCAATTTTTAACTTCCTCCTCCCCCCGTTCAATGCTAAAAGATTACACATTGATCAGGTGAAATGCATGTTAAAACCAACATTGTGGGGGGGGGGGGGGGAGACAAAGACGCCAACATGTGTATGTGAACAGTAATACTTTCGTTTACTTTGGAATGGCCGGGAAAAGTTTGGTATCGCATATACAATTCATATATATTTGGAATAATAATTATTATTATTGTTGTTAATTATGGCGATAGCATTGTCTTTCTTGAAATAAAATTTGTATAATTTCACGTTCGTGAATTCAAGTAAGAATAGCAGTCGCCGCTAGCGCATTTTATCTTTTTTGCTGCAACTTATCCTTTGGTCCGTCCGTCCGCCGTCCGTATCTACATTTTATCCTACGTCATGTTGTCGGCGCGAAAATTGTGGGCAAATGATGAATTCGCCCAGTCGCACACGTAGTCAAATCTAAAACTCTTTTAGTCTTTAAATGTCTTTTGTATAATCAGTGTAAATGAAACACAGTATAAAGACTGTTTTATTTTCCCCAGAATGAATACAGGTTTGCACAAAAATATGTTGTGGTTGCAATGGCGTCATTAAAATTTGATCACGCAATAGATGACTTCAGCTTTTAACTAAATTTTGGTCTAGGCAAGAAGAACAAAATCCATCACCACAGCTAGAAAGAGCATATGATGTTAAAATTAGTAAAATTGCAAAGTTTGGTTGCGAGAAATGTTGTAAAATGAGGAAAATATAGCCCTACAAAAATTTGCAAATTTTGTATGAATTTGTATTACGCACGGGAAAATGCACCACTTTCGGCCCAAATGTGATTTTGTTCTTCTTGCCTAGATCAAAACCCCAGAATTGAAATCTTCAGGTTCAAATCAGTGAGCTCCATATATATCTGGAGTAGGAACTTGGTTGCTCAAAGTGAAGCCAGTTTCGTGTTAACCGCGCATACAAAAACAATAGAAAGGGACTGGAACTGACGTCCAAGAGCTCCTTCAATTTCCGCCATCTTGACAAGGAGTGTGTTGAAATTTCGTATTTTGACTTCGATTTAAAGAATAATATTGTGATTTTATGAACTGAAAATTTGATTAGTGATACGGTCCATTAGAAAAAACTGGAATTAGCTTGGGAAAATGGTATAAAAACTGTTTACGACCTTCAGAGCTATTGGACGTCAATGGCCGCCATCTTGGATTTTTTTTGGCTTCACTTGGCCTATTGCCAAAACATTAGAAGTTCCTACTCCAGATATATATATAGAGCTCACTGGTTCAAATTAGTCTACACCGAACATTTCATGTTTAGACATTCAAGGCGATATGGAGTTATGGCGTTTTGACAGTTTAGTTCCCCATACATTTGATTGGAATTTCCGCTGTTGTCAAACAGTTGGGAAAACAAAATTTTCCAAAACGCCGTAATTCGCGCCCTGATTATCCAAACATCATGAAATTTTCGGCATAGATTAATTTAACACGAGGATTTCAATTCTGAGGTCCATTTTTGGAAGCGATCTGTGAGATGAGAAATTGATGACGTCAATTCAAATCATTGCGTCTTCGAAATAGCACAGAAAATAGCCAAGGCCTAAGAGGTTTACACAGCCCGCACATGCATTTCTGTCAAACTGTCAAAACCTTCTTTTATACAAGCACTTTGATCGATATTTCACAGCTTGAGGGAATGCCTAACAGCAAGACAAAGTAAAAAAAAATGCAGACGCAAAAAGTTGTCAAACGCCAATGTGAGCGCGATAGCATAAGCCGATATTTATAAGCACAAGTTGGAAATGCCACAAAGGCAAAACGATTTCAACTGAAAATTATTTCTTGCTTCGTCTTGGCGCCGTCACGCGTCAGAACTAAACAGAAATGATCTCTAGTTGTTCTTCACTTCATTTTTGGCGGTAAAAGCGAGAAAGCCTAGCATATACTTGCGCGTGTATGTACCTGCGAAAATGCGATGTATAGCCATATTGAATAATTTCACAGCGCACTTGGCACTGATAGGCCCTGATACTGTATGGGTATTCTGTAATTTCGACGTCCGCTGTTTTTGTTTAAAGTTTTTAAAACACTTGTTTGTATCTTCATATGCGTATATAATCATTGTGTATTATACATAACGGATATTTTTACGAGACAAACATTACATATATGCATGGCATGACAACGATCCGCGCCCTTCAGACTAGTCTACGATCTTTTATCGATTTTATTTCAATATTATTCGCTATTCGGCCGTCTTAAAGTCTTCAGGACAAAAGTCAAGGCCAGTTTTTTGCCGTTGTGACGAATGCATGCCGTAAACTGCCTTTGTCTTTACTAATCTGCATACAATTACAAAACTCAAAATGGCACATCGATCGTGACTATTTACATGACATCGCCATATTGGCAAACAGTCGCCATTATTCATTAAAAAGCAAATGAGAAGCAGAATTTAGCTTTAGTTTGGACTTAGTCGTGGTGGTCGCGATCACACGATGATTGTAGCCAAAATAGGACTACCAAACATTCACTACATTGCTATACAAGTTGGGAAAACGTATTTCCTTAATTTAATACTTCACAAAAGGCAACCAGTAATGTCAACGACAAGATCTGACAATCAAGCCTAGTGCGACCAAATGAAACTCAAGCTCTAAACAACATGGGTCACGTAAGTTTTAGGCGTAAGACTTGGACATGAACAAGGCTTAATTAATACTTACATAGAGCGACCACAAACCAGCCGAAGCTGCAGCCTGGCCAGACAGCTTCCCGGCTGAAACTGCCCCACATATCACGGCAATAATTGCAAAACCGAGCATAATAGAGCCTGTTACTATCGACCCAACTGCTGTACTTCTAGACATCACCATCTTGACAAATTCTGCTTGACTTTTGTGCTGGATTTGTTCGAGAAAACGTTTCAAAATGGACAAGCGTGGCTGATACGGTTTCCTGCCTCAAAGCACTCTTTTGTTTCGTGAAAAACGAAACTGCATTCCTGCAATAATTATTCAAGTATATACGCAGCTGGAAGCTCAAGCATGTAATCAAATTTCAAGGGGATGAAATAAAATTAAAATATATCGCAACAGAGGGCAAATATCTCGGCTCTATCCATATCTCTGTCTACTTTTTAAACAAAAAATATGTTTATCGCAATTTCACTAATGAAATTTTTAGCAGTCCCAGAGGTCGCCAACGGCAACGATAACATAATTATCCAACTCCACCTGTAACTTTTAATCTTTAATTTAAATATTTTTCAATGTTCAGAATGGCCTGTGTATTTGTGGATAAAACTGCTATTGTGGAAGCGTCGGATTGATATAGACGTTAATTCCTTAAGTTTGCTCTTGAACCAGGCATAATAACCAAGGGTATCGATAGCTTTGAATTGTTATTGTGATCAGTAAATGTATAATTTATGTATATATGAATTTATAATCCTAAGATCTTTTATATATTTTTCTTACTCCAAGTAGCTTTTAGACGCTTTAAAGTAGAATTAAAAACTTTGTATACATTGTATACGAGGGCCACAGGTTTTCCAGTCATATTGTTGTCATGTATTCATTCATTCTGATTCATTCTTCCCGACGGTTGAAACGTAGTTTACTACAGGTAGTTGCATTCCTATCAAACGGAAGCTTTCTTTCTATCGTGGTTTGTGTCTGAATTTAGTGAATGACCCGCCGAGAGATTAAAACAACTAATTTGTCTTCTAAGCGACTAAGCCAAGGCCTTTTGTGCAGAGGTTTAATTAATAATAGCTTGGCTCATTTGACAACCAAGTAATTTCAATCTTCTTCGAGTAGCTCAAACACAAATTTTCATCTACAATAATTTTCACGTGTTGGGACAGATTTCAATGGGTTGGGACAGATCCCAAACTACCTATTATTTTGAAGACCTTCGAATTCGTCCCCCCCCCCCTCCCCCTCTCCCTTGTTCAATAGTCGCAACTTTGCAAGAATATTGAAGATTTTCAAATGCTTTCGGCGAAACCGACTATTTCCAAGGCTGGGGCAAGCAGGGAAAGATATGAGGAAACTGATGAAGATTTTCACATGTAGTTTCGCAACAATGTTCCCCAGAGTCAAAATCACACGCGTAAAAACAAACGACGTGTTCCCGGTCAAGATATCGACAGGTTTGAACAAGGTTTTGCTGTGCACCCTCAGAACAAGTTGTCAACAATGTTGTTACAGCATTGTTCAGTTGTAAGGCCTGTTTCATACGTCGCACTATCGTCGAATTTAATTCAGACAAATTTCAAATTGAACGAATTAAATGCGACGGTAGTGCATTGTATGAAACGAATTAAATTCGTCCAAGACGTTTTATCCGTCATGGTCAGACGAATACAACGTCGGTAGCGCGTCTTCGTTTCAAGAAAGAATCTGGATCAAGCGATCAGTCGGCGTTCAGCTGGGCTTCACTAAGCGATCAACTACCTCCATCGACTACCTCCATCTAAATTACGTTTATTAAAAGCAATAAAATGATATTAAGTATAAATCAGAAAAATCAGTAAGATAATAAATGGCCGTCGCTTCAAATAGCCATGTTTTGGACCAGGCCAGGTGTGTCTTCACAAGTAACGGGGTGCATGTGAACATGGGCAGGCGCCACCTACCCTGGACAACCAGAATGCATCATTGAGGTTTGATTGGACGAGACAACAACTGTGCCACCGGTATGACATCCATCGGTTGCCACCATATATTGGTTCTAGAAAATCACGTGATAAGAAGAAAAGCAAGGTCATGCCCTGCCGACCTAACCAGCGAACGGTCATATACTGCTGTTTAGCTCAACAACCTTGTAGCAATGATATTTTTGTGTGCATGTGCTTTGATGTTATGTACTCAGGTGAATATAATGTTTTTGATGTTACTCTGAGTGTATATCCACACCGGGCAAACTGAAAAGTTAGCCTGACCACGGTGGGAACCGAATCCGCGACCTTTGGGAATTGGGATACCAGTCCAATGCTCTGCCAACTGAGCTACGAGACCAAGCCTGTTCGAGTGTGTGAGTCTGGGTCTCAGAGTAACATCAAAAACATTATATTCACCTGAGTACATAACATCAAAGCACACACAAAAATATCATGATCATAGAACACATTGGTATCGAAGGTACTAAACTTAGTTCCGAAATACCACACACTCGAACAGACTTGGCCTCGTAGCTCAGTTGGCAGAGCATTGGACTAGTATCCCAAAGGTCGCGGGTTCTATTTCTAACTTTTCAGCTTACCCGGTGTGGATATACACTCAGAGTAACATCAGAAACCTTGTAGCCGAAGTTGTCAACAGGCTAGTTCATAAGAACAAGCGGTGCGAATACATCCTGCTCACAAGGTGTTGGAACAGCATTGCAGCCACAAGTCCGCTGTAGGTTTGTGACAACTTGTGCGTTTTTACGTGTGTGACAGTAAATTAGCCTTTCTCATGTCGCCATTTCCAAATCTGAGATTGTATGCAGTGAATAAGGGATTTGTGAGTATAATCATTATAAGTTAATTTACAGTTGAATATTTGAAAAAATGTTTTCACATCGCTTAGATTTTTCACAGATTTTTTTTTACCCCAAAACTGGCGAATTTGGCCTTCGTGAAAAAGGCTAATTATATTAGGCTATATTCCGCGATGATGTAAATCTTAAAATCAGAGAATACGGTACGTATAGGTCGGTTGCAAATTGCCTCAACTGCTGGTTGCAGAACATAGTTTGTATAAATATTTAATGTAATGTTTGCCTGATGCACGTTACTACCTATTCTGTATTTTCGTTTGTTTCGTTTTTCTGGCCATGAACATACATCGAACCACCATGTATAACCAAGACCGCTGGTGTAATTTGTTTCGCCCTACGAATTTAACTTTCTACAACCTCACGTGTCCCTCGTTATCCACCATTACGAGCGGAGAAGAATTTTTGGCACCCAAAGTAGTAAGAGAGATGTCATTATTTATGGCAGGGAGTGGCACCGAAGAGAAAAAGGTTGGGTAAACAAAATTTTGAGTGAGTAAAAGGTTGGGTAAATGAAAAACAAAACAACTCAAGGGTTAGGTAATAAAAATTATTGTCATTTCCAAAGCATGACTCACTCAAATATTGAAGATTAAAAAGCAATGTCAACAATCATTTGTGGTAAATACAATACGTGAATCAATCAGAGTCACTATCTTGATCATTTTCCGATTTGTTAGAAAGCAAATGGTGTCTCCAAAGAAAGTACATATGCAGACAACATGAAACTTTAGACTGCAGAAATTTAGTTAAATTTTTTACAAGCGGTTATCAAACTCGTGTCACAGAAGTGGTGAAGGACATGTGTGACAACTGAATGGCATCCTTTTGTAACGTTTTTGGCCAGGGATGGGTAGTTATTTTTTAATTGATACTTGAGGTTGGGTAATCAAATTTTTAACTTTTTAATGGTTGGGTCAACAAAATAGTTTTGCCACGCCAAAAACATTTCTCTTCGGTGCCAGCCCCACCCCCCCATAAATAATGACCAGTCCCCAAAGTTATTTACAACATGAGTTCCACCTTTGAATTTACTATATGAGTAAATTCTTAAACATGTCCGAATTTATCATTATGATAAATTCGCGGCACGTTTTGAATTTATCAATAGAGTTAACCATAAAACCACAAGCATTTGACAAGACTTTTTGTTATAAATGTAATGGCACTAGAGATTTTCAACTTTTTTAAAAAAATAGTTTTTAAAAAAGTTTTAAAAATGTTTTAAAAGAGTTTTAAAAAGCAAAGAAAGTTTAAAAAGTTAGATTTTTAAAAAAGTTAAAAAAGTTACAAAGTTAAAAAGTTAGGGTTAGTGGTTAGGTGTTAGGGTTAGTGTTAGGTGCCGCGAATTTATTATTACGATAAATTCAAAATGTGCCGCGAATTTATCATAATGATAAATTCGGACGTGTTTAAAAATGTACTCATATAGTAAATTCAAAGGTGGAGCTCATGCTGGGTATTTAAGGTATACACTTACAACAGGAACACAGCAATCGCAGTGGCAATGGCAAGTACCCCGACAGCCGAAGATTGATGCAGTGAAGGAAGTCACAGCGAGGATAATATACATGACCAGCACAGCGACGAAGAGAGAATAAAGTGTGCCAAAGTCACTGCATGTCATGTTCCCTGAAAGAAAATGTTTTGACACAAATTATGCAAAGAAACCTGCGCACAAGCAGAACAAACTTAACCGCCACTTTCAGACACAGATATTGCACAGCACACTCCCCAGCAAAAAAAATCGTATAGCTTGGAAGATAAGCCTGTAAATTGACCACTTGCGTAATAGACTAAATTTTGATCTAGACAAAAATTTCATCACAGCTTGAAAGAGCTAGCTAGCATCACAAAATTAGTAATATTCCAAAGTTTCGTTGCAAAATGTTATAAAATGCGGATATAGACTAGTACTTGCGAAGTTTGCAATTTTCAGTCATTTTGTATTACAAACGGGAAATTGACTGCCCAATACCCTTTGGGACTGTCAATTTCCCGTTTGTAATACAAAATGACTGAAAATTGCAAACTTCGCAAGGCTATATATTTTGTCTAGACTTGTTTAGATCAAAATTTAGTCTATTACGCAAATGGTCAATTGCACTTAAAAATATTTCCAGCCATAAAGTGAGAAAAAAATTACTTCTACAGGTGTAAAAAAAAATATTGCCTGGCTTAGAAAATCTTGCCCTTTTTGGTAAAGGGCAACGGGGGCGGCTGCCCCTCCTGCCCCCCCAGTTCCAGCGTCCCTGGCCTTAGCAATGAAAACCAACCTTTACTTACATTCTACACTAACTACGACTTCTGTATTGCCGTACGGGTAGCCGTTGAGATCATCATTGCCTTGTTTGATAGATGAGCATTTGCATTTACATCCGCTATCGATGCACTGGCTCTTGTAATCACTCGCGAATTCATTCATGGCACCAGCTATTACGATCAAAATGATCGAAGCTGCGGTCTAAACGACCATAGCAATGATGTTGAAAAACAAAGCATAACCCATCTAGAATGAAAGAATTAAAGTTATAGACCGATTTCAAAAGTAGTTGTGAAACGCATTAATAATTCATGAAGAAAACACAAACTTAGGGCCTTTTCATATGGGCAAAAGTTATCCCGGTTAGCGAGAAAACATTTTGGCTGGCCAAATAATTTTGTTCTGTTCATAAGGAGAAACGTTATCCCGCTTATACCGGGTAAAGTTTCTGGCTTGTGACCTGGCCACAGAATAAGGTACATGTACCTTATTCTGTGACCTGGCACTGGTGTGACGCGCAAGGCGGGGAAAAGTTTAAAAAACTTAAAAATATATTTTAAAACCAGAAAAGTTGCTGACACGACAGAAAGTTTTCCCGCTAAAGGCGGTTTCCACTAGGCGAAATATCTATTGTTCAAATTCAAAAGATTTCTGTTTAGTTCCATCTGAGTACTTGTAAAGGCGGTTTTCCACTAGACGAAATTTTTCAACCGAATCGAAATTTCCTTTTGTCTTACAAGCACTCAGATGGAACTAAACAGAGTCAGAAATCTTTTGAAATTGAACAATAGAAATTTCGGTTCGATCGAAAAATTTCGCCTAGTGGAAAACCGCCTTTAAGTGGGAAAGTTTTGATTCTCTCCGGCCCTTACCACAACGGCATTTCTGATTGCACCTGCCACAATATTGAGTACTCCTGGCAGAGTAAACTAGAATAAAAAGAAATCATGATACAATCTGGCAAAAATTATTGTGGACAGCACCCGCGGAAATACCTGCCTTGCCCGATACATACTTGCAAAAACAGCAATTCTTAACTCCCCCCCCCCGTTCAATGTTAAAAGCTCATAAATTGGTTAGGTACGTCGTCGTATCGAATCAAATGCATAAATTATATTAAAGTCTGTTTCTGTCTTTCTGATCCTCTGGTTTTTATTTCTGGGTAATCCATGATCGCTAATCATGAAATGAATTCGTCTGAATTAAATTCGTCGTTTGAAACGAAACGTGATTTTGATGTCGACCAATTGGCGAATTTAATGACAAATTAAATTGACCATTTGCTTAATAGACTAAATTTTGATCTAAACAAGTCTAGACAAAAATTTCATCACAGCTTGAAAGAGCATCACAAAATTAGTAATATTCCAAAGTGTTTTTTTATTTGCGAAATGTTGTAAAATGCGGATAATGACGTCTTT